>PVKE010010117.1:0-43207 GCA_004027555.1 Craseonycteris thonglongyai | reverse complement strand
GTTCAGTTCTCTCTCTGTCTCTGTATCTCTCTCTCTCTCTCTCTCTCTGTCAAAAATTTAAAAAATAAATAAATAAATAAAACAAAACAAAGTCCATGGTACATGGAATTCCACCCCAGACATTGCGAGCGATTGACAATCAACCAAAATTGACCTTGCGATCGACCGGTCGACCGCTATCGACTTGTTGGCTACCCCTGCCATAGTGCATAAATATTGGGCTATCCACGTTCACTAGAGGCTGTATAGAGAAGGTCACTAGAATTGTCTATATTTACATTTATAAGCCTCTTGTGTGGATCCCTGAGCACCCAGCCACAATATTAACCTGTAACGGAAGCTTGTACTGAGAGGTGTTTTGAGAGGTGGTGAGAGGACAGGTCAACTCAGGGAATGGTTTATCAACAGGTGATAAAATGCAGCCACATAGACGAAAATTTAAGCATCAGCTTCTCCTCTTTAGAATAACTGGGGTTGAGAAGAATTTATAGCCGGGATTCTAAAATATACATTTAAGATTAAGATAGAGAGTTAGGATGCTAAATATTTCTCTCTCAAGTGGAAACTTTTTATGGAAAAGTGCTATCCTCAGCTAGTTTTGATGAGTAATTCCAGAAGCTCTAGTCATTAAGGAAGTGACTATTAGAGAACATTGGTGTGGAAAGAACAGGCTGACTCATTAAAGGGCTTTGCTGAGGACTGAATTGAAAGGCTATTGAACAAAATAGGGCTTTAGGGGTTTCTTTTTCAAAATCAGCAACTTTTACTAAGTTTTGGCCTGATGCTTTGTAGAGTACTTGGTATTTAAGAGTGTGATGGCAAACTCTTGCTAGTGCACTAAGATTGTTCAAGATTTTGGTTTTGCTTCAGGTACAAATTATATACATGGTAAACTTGACCCTTATTACTACAAGCGTCTTGTCACAAGCTAAGAGTTGTTATTCAGTGAGTCGTGCTAGAACTTGTCAAAAAACCAGAACTGTAGTAGGAATGTTGGTTAGTAAAGACATCGGTATTTCATTAGCAAAAACGCACTAAGAGAAACTTGTAGCATTTGCAGTGGACCTAAGAGAAGGAATGGAGTGCAGGAATGTCAGTCCCTAGGCTTATAAACAGGTTACTAGAACTTAACTCACTTCTGAACTAGAGATATAGCACTGGAAAATAATTTTCAGTCCTATAAACTCAGCAGCTTTCCCTTTTGGTATGATACTTATTCTGGCAAACTCATTCAATGAGAGAAGCTAATAATTGCAGTAATTGGGACAACGCTAACAGTAAAGGAGCTAGGGACTCACACTACTTTAAAACTTGGATCAGTTTTATTGCCTAAAACTGATGTGGGACCAGAAAAGAGCTTTGATTTATTTCCCTATACAGTATTTGTGACTCAATGCATTTTATAACTCAATATGGTATTAATATTTTGTCAATAAGTGAGAGGCAGAATCTGAAACAGCCAGGTTGTAGAACATAAAAACCACTCATGGAATGGGGTGAAAAATTCAGGAGGTTTCTAGCAATAGGCACTATTAAAATAAGGCTGAGGGTTGGTAGTAGTGCCATGAGGTAAGAGGGGGCTAAGAGGAAATATTCAGAAATACATTGCAGATCGGTAATTATTGTCCCACAACTCTCAGGGCAGGTATTTTTTCCCTGAAGGGATTCTTAAATGGCTTTTATTATAACATAACATCAGAATACCTTTTAAATAATGTCTTAAAACTTGCAGGCAGAGATATTGTTTCATTTGTTTTATCCTTTTTATGTTGAGTTGCTCTTTTTTTGTGAGTAGAAACATCCAAGTAAAGTTGTGTGTGTGTATGTCTGAGAATGTTGGTATTGATTGGTATAGACTCAAAATGGTGTGTATTTATGTATTATCTGTTTATCCTGACATTAATAGCACCTATACTTCCTCAGTTTTTATATTCAAATGAAAACATGAATAGATTAATTGCCACAATGCAGTTATCTATTTTTTAAATAATTTTAATAAAGAAAAAGTGCACCCTACTGAGACAGATTCAGTTAATTAAGTCACTCTTACTTCATATTCTACGTTATTCTGTCTAGGCAGCAAAACAATCCTGTTGATATTTTGCTTATGGATGACCTTTTTGAAAGCTAATTTCTATTCAGTTGCACTCTGTAAATAAATAAAAAGATGAAAGATGAAATGCAATGTGAACAATTTATCTTTTTAAAGATCCAGAATATCAATATGAAGGAAAAATAAAACTGACATGAAGTTCATAATGTCATAAAATAAGAACTATTCAATACATGATATCTATTTATATGATAGATTTATGCTTGACATCCATTTCCCTGACACTGGCAAACATCCGATATATATGTATATATTTTAAGATTTCCCAAAGAGATTTAGATCTCATTACTGGAGAGCTGGGCAAAAAAAAGATTCTGTTTAAATCAGATACAAAAAGTTTATTATTATCAATAATTGTGTCATGATTTTGTTGAAAATTGCTAATTTATTAAGTATAAATGCTAGCCAAAAAAATTATTAGAAACTTTTTGTCCAAATTATAGTGTATCTTTAGTATTTTCTAAGAAGCCTATCAGCTACTCTAAATAAGATATCTATTTTAAATTATTAATATTTAATAAAAGTAAGTGTTTTAAAGCCCTTTAAAATTGTTTTAAAGTTATATATATTCTTAGAGGTTGAATCTGTCAGTAACTATACAAATAAAATATATTATATAAATTAGCATTGAAACGGATACCTATGTTTCTATTGAGTCAAACTTTTGTCAGTAGTCTCCAAACTTTTCAAATTTTGACTCTATCGCTGAAACATTTTGTTCATAAAGAGAACTCACTTTGGGTGGTGAGCACATAATGCAGTACATAGATGATGTAATATAGAATTGTATGCCTGGAACCTGTGTAATTTTTACCAACCAATATCACCCCTATACATTTAACAATTAATAAAAAAACATTTTGTTCACATATTTGCAAAATATGTATTATTTATAAATTATATACATGACTTACTCTACTAATAAAATTATAAAAACATACATGCAAAATGTATTTATGAATGTAACAGTAAATTAAAAAAACTAAATGTTGTATTGTTTATTAGTAATCTAAATTTTTGCTTATTTAAGTTATTATAATTGATTCAGGAGAACGATGTAATTTAATATGCTGCTTTCCATTTTTTATTCTTAGATTTTGCCATTGCAATTTAAAAGTGAGCTTCTAATTTCAGTTTGTTGAAATACTTGATTTTAAGGAATGAGCAAGGTGAAAAGGATACTCTGTGATGGTAGGTATGCAGTTAAAAATGGGAAAAGTAGATCACTGGTTTTGGTTACTAAAGCATTATATTTACATTTCAACCACAGCCACTAAGTACACCAATCCTGTAGAGAGGAAGAGGAGGTATTGCTGCTGGCCTGGTCTTTTCTGTTTCCCTTTCTTTTGTTATAGGTAGTGTTATCAGCTGATGTTCCTGAAATCTATGGTTGCTGTGTTTATAAAGGCAACTCTTCCTACAGAGAGATGTTTGTTTATTTATGTATTTCTCTCATTTTTAGAGACACTGCTACTGGTAACAGCTGACAAGGCTAAACTTTCTCCTTCATCAGTCACTTACAATTTCCTCATTCCGTTATGTATCTTCTCATTCTCTTCTAGCCCAAAGCCAAAGGGAAACCCTTAAAACAATCTGTGACATTTCTTCCATTTCTTAGGATTCCACTATGATTGGGGGAGTATAATAAAATGATTAAGATCTTGGGTCTGAAGCCCAATTACTGTATTCAAATTGTAGCTCAACCATGTATAAGCCCTGTAACTGGGCTTATTATGTCATTTTTGTGTGTTTCAGTTTTCTGAGCAATGTGAGGAAATACATGGGCACAATAATATAGAAATTGCCATATCTGTGAGGTGACCAGGAAATGTTAAAAGATGCTATTTAAGTAAAGATCTGAAAAAGTAAGTGAGGGAATATGCCACATGAATAAATGTCTTTGGGAGAGTGGTCAAGTTGAAGGAAACAGCATATACCAAATTGCTGAAGACAGAGCATGTGTAGACCGGCAAGACTTAGAAATGGAGGTGAGTGTGGCTCATGTGGGAAAATATGGTCAAGCAAGAATTAGTTCAGGAAGAATGTATAGAGGCAAATTATGACAGAACTGGTAGGGTATCCTAAAGCATGTTTTTGACTCTGAAAGAGTGGGAACATCAATGAAGAACTTAGAATTGAAGTGTGACAAAATCTGATAAAATTTGATCTTTTCCTTGGGTGTAGTTCTTTCTTTGATCTATGAGAATTCACTCTTTTCAGTGGGTTTACCTGTTCTATTTTCCTGTGCAAGCTTCTCATGGGCCAGGACTATTAATCATTCATCTTTGAATCTACATGGCCTAGTATAATGCCTGGATAAAAATAGGTGCTTCATAATTATGTGCCGTAGAAACAAATTGCAAAAAAGAGAATAAAATAGCACTGAAAGGTCTGCTGAGTGCTATAAAAAGGGTTGTGTTCTGAAATCCAGTAGACATGATGAGTGTTTTTGTTTTTTTGTTTTGTTTTGTTTTTATCAGAAACACTGGCTTTGTGTCTTTAGGACAAATCTATATTTATTGATTCATTCACCAAATCTTTTTGATTTAAATATACAGTATTTGCAAAAGATGACATGTCCTAAATTATCTGGTTCTTAGTTTGCTTGTTTTTATAGTAAGATCTGTACCTTCCTGTGAAGTCCTATTCCCTTTCAAGATATCAATTTCTAAATTAAGGGTATTATGAGCCTCAAGTAATTTTTGGCTTAACTCACTCAAATGAACCATATCCCCAATATGTTTTAATAAAATTGAAGACTAGAAACTATTTCCCAATTATTAAAGCCTTAGGCCTATTGAGAAGTCATTAGTTTTATAAAACTTTAAAATGCTTCCTCTCATTCAGCTTGACATTGCTAATAACCTTGCATCTACTTTCCCCTCATATTCTTATATTGTATAATTCATTACACTTACCAAAGCATATACTACATATAAACCTACATCTCTCTTCAATATAAAAATATACAGACACATTAAAATATATGCATTAATGCAACTGCATAAGCATAACCATATTAGTTATGATCATAAATGCTGTAATATGAATTCAGCCACAAATTACTGAAATATGTATTAAGTACTTATGTTTCATTAGTAATGTACCATAAAATATAGCATATAAAGCAATATATAATATATTTATTGTGGCATTCTGGAGAATTATCTTAAGGCTACAAACTAATTTAAAATATGATGGTTCTTATCACACATTCAGAGCTATTTTGTGAAAACAGACATATATTCATGACCTAGCTTTAACTTGGCTCCTTTAAAATTTTTCTGCTCTATTTTTTATGCCTTCGTGGATTAGGGTAAGATTTAAACTAAGATCACTTCTCCATAATTATTGCACATTACTGTAGCATATTTAAATAATAATAGAATTTAGCATTGCCATATTTTATGTGGAAGAAATGCATAAGCTTACAGCATATTTTTGTTATTGCCCATTCCAAAATGAAAAGTCTCTCTGTAATATTTTTTATAATCAGCAATGAAAAATTAAACACAATATGCCATTCATTTTACTTGAAAGGTTTTCAACTATATACAATCACCTGGGAAAACAGGGTTTAGTGGTGTCCTTGAGGACTGCAACGCTCTTAGTACAGTAGCACCTCAAAGTAATGTCCACAGTGTTGTTGACTTCATAATATAAGAGTATTAAAAATAATTTGCTATGGCCCAAGGCTTGGCACCTTTAGCGAATTTTCAAAATTGTAATCCATGCTTATTAGTTAATCTAGGTATTTGTATCTCTTTGAAAATATGCTTTAATATTCCAGTGATTTTATTGGTTGAAAACATTTATATTACATAACAAAAGGAGTCCTTTATTTTGATTATATGATATGTTAACAATAACTACTTTGCTCAACTTTTTGAACTTGGTCCACTTGGGTTAATTATTTTCCCTCTTCTCCCTTACTATATCTTACTCAATTGCTGGTCTAATGAAGTCTCTAGGACCTACATGTCCACAAATGGTTTTTATGTTCACTCTTAACTTAGATAAATGCTTCCAGGGTACATACCCTGACTTAGCTGCCCTTGGAAACCTTGAAAAGTACTTAGCCAGAGCCAATGTCAATCTTTAAACCCCTTTCAAATAACGAATCATTCATATTTTTCTGCTTTCTTTGTCTCACATCTCCAACACTTGCTGGTACTATGTATGTGTAAAATGTAAACACAAACAAAAATTTGTAGCATGTCTACATCAATTATAGAAAATATACTCCTTTTACTTTTATTTCTGGTATTTTCTTTAACAATAAAGTCATAATATCCCATAAGAAAAAATTTGGTTCCTCAACCAGCTGAATTATTGTCACCTGAAAATGTAGAAATGCAATATTTCAGACCCCATCTGAGAACTACTGAATCAGAATCTCTGGAATTGTGCTCAAAAACCTTAATGAACCTTCCACGTAATTCCAATAACACAGAAGTTTATTTGTTTGTTTGTTTGTTTGTTTGTTTGTTTGCTTATTTATATTGTTTTCTACAGAGACAGAGAGAAGAGAGAAGGTCCAGAGCAGTCTCCATAGTTGTACATCATCAGTTTTTCCACATGGTTTTATTCCATACAGGTAGGCGGGGGCCATGCAGGACAGGAACCAGGCCAGGGGCCTCCTGCATGGGAGGCACACCTACCCGAGCTGGGGACAGAACCAGGGGGTGAGAACCAAACTGGGTGTCTCCCGCATGGGAAGCAAACTGCAGTTCAGCATATGGGTCTGCCAGGGCTGGTGCTAGGACTCGATCATTTGTTCCCAGAGCTGTAAGGCAAGCACTCAACTTATTAATTCATCCCAGCTTCACAAAATGAAACTTTGAGAATCACATTCATAAGGCTCTTGTCTCATATATGATTTTTAATTTCTTCTTCCAGCTACACTGGGTTTAGCTTTGATTTGTCCTTTCAATTATGCCCTAATTTGAATTTGCTTCCATGCATCTCAGTTACGTCCTCACCTTTAACACCAGAGTGGGATTCTTTCCTACCTGGCTTCTTTGCTACCAGATATTGTCAATAGTGAACTCTTTTCTCTATTCTGTACCTCCAATCAAGATGACCTTTAAAGTAGATGCTTCCCTAGGACCTTAAATTAATTCTAAGAGGACAGCTTTATTTCAGTCCTTCTCAGGCAAGGCCTAAAGAAACATTCCTTAGTTATGTACTGTCCTTTTAAATTATTATCCCAAAAAGGCAAAGAAAATAGTACAAAGTGTAATGTACCTTCCAATCAGACTTAATCTATTAGATGTTATTAGAAAAGTCATTGTGCTTCCTCTTCTTTTCCAAAGGAAATACTCACCTAGCTCTACCTGTATCAGTCCTGTTAAGTTCACCACAATTTTGGGCTTCATGCTATTAATTAATGTACTAATATAGTTTTATTGACATATGTGGAGAAATTTACTTTCACCTCATTTTAATTTCACATTGGCTATTTCATGTAATTATTAAAACACATTAGAGACAGAATCATAGCTCTCTTTTATTTCTACATGAATGAAGATGGATTTCATAATGTGTAATAAATACTAGTTGATAAAGATGATTATCCTATAAATAGCACTTTGTATCATAAAAAGCTCCAATACTATAAAATTATAAGCCATGACAATTTTGAGCATACCTCATTTTATATTCATCACATACTGATTTTTAAACCCCTGCCAAGAAATGTCCTCCTAAAAGCATCTGTTCATCATAACTGAACATGTCCAATTTGACAGCATCTTTCACCATTACCTGCTTTTCACTATTAACTATTTGTATTCTTTTGTTTTTATTTTACATTTAAAAGGCATATGTATCACTATGATGAATTCATTTAATAAACAAAAATAGCCAATAGTATTTTCACCTTGTGTATTTTAAACTATTACTTTGACACAGTTATTTATGTATAGTTGTTACTTAAAATATTGTTTAAAATGTTGTATAAAATTTGTTTTTTAGGGAAAGCTTGGATGTCTCAGTGGGTTAAGTGCTTGTTTTGAAGCCCCGGGGACCGAGGATCAAATCCCGGCCCCGGCCCATGCGGACCCACATGCTGAACTGGGGTGTACCCCCAGTTCAGTTCTTGCCGGGACCTATGTGAGAGGCTCCCGGCCCAGTTCCTGCCCTGTGCAGCCCTGCGCCCACCTGTACAGTGAAACTATATGGAAAACTAATGTCAACTATGGAGACTGCTCTCGGCCCTCTCCCTTCTCTCTGTCTCTCTCTGTCTCTGCTTCTCTCTGTCAAAAATCAATAAAATAAATCTTTAAAATTTGTTTTTTAAGGTTCTAATGATGTATAACTATCTCCCAAGAGTTAACACAATCAGTTAAGTAAATATTTGTTTAACATAAAATCTATTTTAAATATACCGGTAAGTATTTCTGATTGATTGTGCTTGGCTTAGCAAATTTAATGAAAAGGACTTATGAATGAAGAAAATCAAAAGAAGAGATTTTTTAAGGAGCTCATGTAGAAAAATATACTTACAGAAATTTACTACAAGGGTTCTCTGATTCTACTAGATCTTCATGCACTATGCAACATGCACTTTAAATTACCCTTGTTTGCAGTAAATAACCATTTATTAATGATCAGTTCTTCAGGGTTTTGTGTGTGAGTGTATGTGTTTTAAGAAAACTATTTATGTGAATGTGATGTATGTTAGAGAAGTCAAATTGTGATAGCAATAGAAGAATTATTAATTAAAAATCATAGTAGTTGCCTCAACCTCACATGTTACAGATACATAGACTTTCTAAATGACCAGAGAAGTTTTCCCTTGAGAAATGTTTCTTTCTTAAGTTATTCCACAGAGTGGATAAATTGTTTCTTTGAGTCCTGAATTACAACACACATATTATTTATAGTCATGTATTCTTTTATAAGGAATGTTAACATTTGCAACAGACTAATATAAATAGGTGGTGTCAAAAACAAAATAATCATTGTAATGTGCTATTCAATAAGTGGTACTTTTTAAATCAGCCTTAGGAAACTCAGATATCTGGATTAGCAGCTAAATGATAATAAAATGTGTACAGCTCCCATTCTAATCAACCTCAAATGCCATTCTTAGAGATATAAAAAGATTTCAGACTTGACATATTTTACTAAAATATATGAGAGACAAAATTATTGATTCTGCTTTTTATTCTTTGTGAAACTGTGGTTAACAAAGTTTAACTATTAGCTCACTATATTTTTATCTCATATAACATGAACTGAGTAATAACTTTTAGAATTAAATATAACAATTTTAAAGCAGCCTACAACAAAATGTTTGTTTAATGTAGTGTTCTTACCCATGAAACTATTATCCTTGTATGTGAAGTCAACTTCATTTAATTTAATTAATAATTTTTAAGGATGTATACATTAAGAGATCTTTTTCTTTGTGTTGTGAGATATTGCTAATCCACAATAAGTTTGCAAATTATGAGAAAAGTCAGAAAAAGTGATGTCTGCACAAATCATAGAAATTTAAAGTAGAGTGCAATATGTAAGAAGAAGAGTACTAAAATGTTCTGCAGACTGGGCAAAGAAAGCAGTTCTTTTTTCCTGAAAGTTTTGACTTCAAGGCAAAAAAATATAGCATTTGGAATATAGGAGCAGAATCACACCAATGACAAATATTAAAGGACAAGAATATCCTTCACAATGGGTTAAAAAGCAGGTTTTCAGAGGCCATCTCCAAATGCTGACTCGGTAATTCTGGTCTGGGTCCCCAAATCCATCATTTTTTTGCAAGCAACTCTGCTGATTCAATTCAAATAGTCTTTTGAGATTGTAGGACTTGCTTTGGATTTTACATTATCAGCCTTTTATTTTCCCTTAATTCATGTAAGTTAGCCCAATAATCTTTAAATTAATTGTATTTCTTGTCATATTTTTTTTCTTTTGTTTAACTTGGCCAGAATCTGTTTTTATTGCTCATGTTTGAGGTTGAATATACAATCAATGTCTCTGGTTGCTGCTTAAGGCTATTTTTTAAAATTCTAAATTTAAGAACTTAAAAATTTTGCTAATATACATATGAATTTTTATAAATTAGTTAAATAATCATATATGTAATTTGAAGATGGAATTAATTACCAAATGCTTTTTCATGCTACTATTAAGATACCTTTCTCACGGTATGTTTATTTTATACATTAGAGGTTATATTAAACTAGATTTTGAGAAGAAAGGAGAATTATGTTTTCTATATATTTAGTTTTATCTCATATTTTAATTTTATATATCTATGTTAAGATAGAACAAAAAGGCATTTAAACATTTTTACTCAGAAATGTTTAGTAAGGTTCTTTTTAAAAATGGGTAAAAATGTGATGCTGGGGTAGCTCAACAGGTAAGGTCCAGGATCAAATCCCAGCCCAGACGGTGCAAACCCATATGCTGAATTAGGGCACAGCTGTAATCACCAGGATGATGCAAAGGTTCACCTCACCTCACCCACAAGTGAAAGGACCCCAGTTCAGTTCCCACCTTGCACAGCCCCATATCCACCTGTGTAGAATGAAACCATTTCACAACTAATGATGAACAACTATGGAGACTGCTCTGGGCTTTTTTCCCTTCTCTCTCTCTCTCTCTCTCTCTCTCTCTCTCTCTCTCTCTCTCTCCCTCGTTCCCTCTCTTTCTCTCTCTCACCTTCTCTCAAACAATAAGAAATAATCATTTTTTTTAATGGGCAAAAAGCATGTATTTTGAAAAAAAATTTAGGTAATGTTGCAAAATAATCATTTTTCATCATTTGGATTTTACAATTTTACCTCAGTATACAATAATAACTCTTCAATACCTGGAGTACAATTCAGCACTGCCTTCAGTCAATAAATGTTTCCTGAATTACTGACATTATGTGTTCTTGATTTCATTTACAAGATTAGTTTGCATACTCATTCAAACATAATCAAGATTAGAAACGTTGTGCTCCAAATTAAAGACAGAATGGTAAGCAAAACATAATTCCTTTCTTCAGTACTCTTACAGACAGAATAAAGAAACTCTTTAATATAAAGTTTGATTAACTATCACATGACCCACCAAACTATTTTCTTATATTAAATATGTGTTATAGTCCTTTTACAGCTGTATTTCTCTTCATAGCACAGACTCTGGTGATTTTATATACATTCGTTGTGTGTGTGTGTGTGTGTGTGTGTGTGTGTGTGTGTATGCCTTTTCCTTTCTGTCTTTCTAAAAGACTGATCATTCTGGTATTGTGATCTCAGAGTGGTGATCTTACATTACTTATTGATCGTTGTACGCCTACCGCCTAGCCCCTAGAATGGAGAAGGAACTTTGTGAATACCTGTTAAGTGAATGAACAAGATGCTATTTCTATAGACTTGTTTTGTGAAAAACTGAGCTTCCCATAGGTATATTTTGTCAAAGAAAATTGAATCTTTATTCATAATTAGTTTTGCCTCCTATAAAAATAACTATATATTCAGTTATACATGCATAAACATATCTCATTGCATGTGTATACATATGTACTACTAGTAGTATTAAAGAACTGTAAAATGTGATCCATATTTATTATGTGAAATATTTTGAAATTGATACTTAATATATGTGAAAGATATTTAATAATTGAAATGCCAACAGATTTTAACCTGCAATTCTTCTCAATCACTCATTAATTTAATTTTGATTCATGCAAATTAGAGGTGAATTGAGGAGGTAGGCTTTTGATTATAAAGGAATTATGTAGACATAAGATCAGTAATATCTAATGCTAATACTGGTGGCTAACATGTACTGCATTCTTATACGGATAGTTACTGTTAGTGAAATCAGACACATTATATAATCATTACAGCATTCTATAGTAATTTTACAAACTAGAAGACTTAGAAGCCTTTGGAAACATATAGGCTCACAAACTGAATGGTGCCAAGGTAAGATTCCACCAATCCTGTGAGACTTCATTGTTGCTGCTATTTGTGTATATGCATAACCTTTTAAGACCTGGTTTGTAAGTCACATGATATAATCTCATACCTTCCGCTAGGTGGGGCTAAATTCTGGTGGAAGGCGGTGGTGTGTTTTCCTATAAGACAGTACATAATCTTTATGTCATTTTCAAACACAGGTAAGAGGTAGCCTCTCACATTCCTATGCTCTAGAAGGATTTGGGCACCACTAGTGTTAATATAATTACATCCTGGCCCTGCTCCTGGATTTTTACAGCTCTCTAGCTGCAGGAGATGAGAGTTTCTTTATAAACTTCCAAAGAAGTCTCCTAACCCTTAGTCTTTAAAGTGGTGATTATTCACCCTAATCTTTCTTTGTCTTTTTTTGATACATCACTAGAATTCAACAAGAATCATCTGATTCTGTTCTTCTCATGATTTCTACTTCCCATTAACCTCCCAAGTGTCTGTGACACCACATTTTTCAGTGGATCCTCTCCTGCCACTATCTCAACCCAGTTTCCAACTGGTACAATGCTTTAATGCTTACACTTCTAAGTCATGCTCTCAGCCAGCCACACTACACCTTATAACCACTGACAGTGTTCTCTTTGTCAGCTGACTCACGAACAACTCAAAATGCCACTTTTTTATAGTTCACGTGCTAAACCACTCATGGCTCCAATTCTTTCAGGTGGGGCTTCATAGGAAACTTTTAAGAGATGAGATTTCTCATGCAGAAAGTTTGTTGTGAAATACTATACAAAACAATATCTGTGAGAGAGTAAAGAAAAAAGGGCAGTGGGGAAACCAGATGGCTTAGCTGGTTAAGCACTAGCTTTGCAAATCTGGGGACTGAGGATCAAATCCTGGCTCCAGCTCATGTGGACCCATGTGCTTAACTGGGAAGTGCTTCCCAAGCATGAGGCCCCCAGTTCAGTTCTCACCCCCTGGCTTGAGGGGCATGCCTCCCATGCAGGAGACCCCCAGCCTACTTCCTGCCTTGCATGGCCCCTAACCACCTGTGTGGGACAAAACCATGTGGAAAAACTGATGACATACAATTATGGAAACTGCTCTGGGCCCACCCCCTTCTCTCTGTCTCTCTGTCTCTCTGGAAAATGATAAAATTAATCTTAAAAAATAAATAAAAAATTTAAAAAAATGGGCAGTGAGACAATCTGACCTGTGATATGGTTGTAACATAGATCATATACAACTCCACAAAAAGTGCTTGAGCTGGAGGGCCCATTCAAAGATGTCTCAGATTGAAACCAAGGGGCTTGGTCTTTATACCTGTGTATAAACCGGTAATTGGATATGGGTTGTCTTGGGAGTTGAGGGAGTGACACAACATTGAGTAAGGCAGCTCCCTTCATACAAGGACAAATCATAGGAAGGGCTCAACCGTGAATCGTTATCTGCTATCACTCCAGGCAGCAGAGTTTAGGAGAGTTCCAGAGATAAAGACAGCTCTAAGTGGTACACCACATCACCCACAACAGTAGCCCATGGAGCTCACTAGTATGAAAAGAAACTTTCACCAAGAAACCCAACCTTTGTCAAGTAGAATATGAGAAGCTAAATTGGGTAGCCTAGGTGATGTGATTATTTAATTTTCTGAAACAAGAAGTACTGCATCATGGGAAAGCTGGGATGGCTCAGCAGGTTAAGTGCTTACTTTGAAGCCCTGGGGACCAAAGATCAAATCCCAGTCCCGGCCCATGTGGACCCACATGCTGAACTGGGATGTGCCCCCAGTTAAGTTCTTGCCAGGGCCTATGTAGGAGGCTCCTGGCCCAGTTCTTGCCCTGCACAGCCTTATGCCCACCTGTGAAGTGAAACTATATGGAAAAATAGTGTCAACTACGGAGACTGCTCTGGGCCTTCCCCCTTCTCTCTGTCTCTCTCTGTTTCTCTCTGCCAAAAATCAATAAAATAATTCTTAAAAAAGAAAAAAGTACTGCATCAAGCCTCTGTGCAAAATAAGCCTTCCCCCCACCACTATTTAATAACACTAATTTAAAAAATGAGATGAATTTGAAAGAAATATATTTAAGTGACTTTACAGAAGTTTTAAAATTAGAGAAATCTACAAATGTGTTTTTAATATGTAAATGAATGCATATGTATGCAAATATATTTTGAAAGAATAAGTTTTAACAGCAAAATTATTCATTTAAGAATAAGAATATTTTTAAATATAGAATCAGCATAGTTTGCAAGGCAGAAAAAGATATTATACAATAAAAATATCAATGACTAGTTTCAAAATTCCAGTCAAGCAAACTTTGGGTCAAATGTATGTTTCAGTAGATGCTTTAATTTTTTTTTTTTTTTTTTTACTGTTTCTGTAAGAATTTGGAAGTGAAAACCAGAATTCACAAAAAGAAGAAATGAAAGTTAATTTCATGTTTAGAATTCACAAAAAGAAGAAATGAAAGTTAATTTCATGTTCAATCAATAATTATTTCTGGGGAGAGTTCTAGTTTAACATATGGTGGTATGTTGAGGAGAGAGAAATGTTAATCAGTTATGTTATTTTTATACACACCAGTTTTTCTCTCTTTCCTCTGAAGACCTTATTCATTCAACTAATCACATATGTTCCATGTCTTCTTCCTGCCAAGCTATAGGCTCTGGGGTACAAAGATGAACTGAGCATAATACTTCTCACATGCCCAAATTCACTTTGAGGAGATAGAGTGATAATTTTAAAATATTAATACCATTGTACAGTGTTATAAAAATATGATTGGGGAAGCCGGGATGGTTCAGTGGGTTAAGCACTCACTTTTCAGCCCTGGGGACCGAGGAGCAAATCCCAGCCCTGGCCTGTGTGGACCCATATGCTGAACTGGGGAGTTCCCCAAGTTTAGGTCTCACCGGGTGAGACCACGGCCCAGTTCCTGCCCTGTGCAGCCCCGCCCACCTGTGGAATGAAACTATGTGGAAAAACCATGGAGACTGTTCTGGGCCCTCCCCCTTCTTTCTATCTCTGTCTCTGTATCTCTCTCTATATATATCTATATCAAAAAACAATTAAATAAATAAATAAATAAATAAATAAATAAAATATGATTGAATGTGGAGACCCAAAGACGAAGCAGCCATTTTTTCTGCATTGCAGAAAGCACAAAAATCCTAATAACATTTAGCCTGTCTTCTTGAGGGATAAATAGGAGCTTGCCAAGCAGGGAATTAAAGTTAATACTACAGTTAGTATTTATAAAATGATAATAATTCTTGCTATAGTTGTAGTACATGTCATGCTGGGTCAAAAGATGTGCATCATTAAAAAGAGACTGGAGTTTTGGTCTCTTGAAAGCTTATTACTAATTATAGTGTTTAGATTTTGTCCCATGAGTGGTAGTAGCTAACAGGGTCTTACTCAGAGATGAATATTATTGTCTGTATTTGATTTTTGAAGGTAACTCTGGCTGTGATGAAGTAGAAAAGAATGTGGACAGAGACATTTGATGTCATCTATTTTCTATATAGAAAGTTTGTAAGGACGTGATGGGTAACTGGAAAGAAATATCTAAGAAAAACAAAAATTATTTAATAAAAATAATAGAATAAAATTAAATAATGAAATGACATTTAATTTTTTTAATATTTTTTATTTAAAAAACGGTGCAAACTGAAAGGCTACCTTTGTGTATAGAATGCCAGAGAGTAGACAGATGGACAGTGGGTAGGAAATAATGGCCACTAAGTATGTTCAGGACCTTATCTCTAGAACTATGTAAACTACTTTATGTGATAATGGGAATTTTACACATGTGATTAAATTAAGGATCTTGAGATGAGATGGTTATCCTGTATTATCTAAATGGGCTCTAGACATAATCACAAGTATCCTTATAAAAAGGGAGAAATAAAGATTTGAAGACCTGAGAAGGAAGGCAGTGTAAGGGCTGAAGCAGCATGCTACAGAGTAAATTTCAAAGGTAAAGGAAAGGGGACACAAGACAAAAATATAAGAAAACAACTCTAAAGCTAAAGAATGCAAGGAAACAGATTCTCCCTTAGAACCTCCCAAGTGAGCCTATGTTGTCATATATATTGTTATATTGTTATGTCTTTATCAGAGTGTCCACGTGGCCTTATTATATCCTTGCATAAACAGTAGTGAATGTTTGACTTTACATTTTAATGCTCCTTTTATCAATGGTATTAATACCAAAGCATGGCAGTTTTAATATGCTCTATTTGGTACATTTCACTTCTGAAATAAAAACATCAGGACTGTTGAACCTTTAACAAACCTCACAGAAATCCTGTATTTCTTTTCCTTGCCTAATTTTGACAGAATATACACATCAGTGGAAATTAATCTATCAAACTATTACCATATTGGAAAAAAATTATCTCTCTTATTTTTTTGGATACTTATCTAGGTAAATAAAGAAGTAAACAATTTAGAATAAACTCTGCTTCATAACAAATCAGTCTGTCTGTCTCTAAGGAAAAGACAAAATGTAACTTTCTGTTTACAGATTGAATTTAATTCCTTGGCATTTTGTACCCATTTCTCAACCTAGTAAAATAGACAAGCACTTTGAATGATTGTTTTCGAAGTTATCACACACACACATGCACACACAATTTTTAGCAGCCAGTAGACTACTGAATACTTCTTGAAGTCCTAAATTTTTAAAGAGGACAAAACTTCCAGTAAAAAATTCTAAGACATAAATCACTTCGTATGCAGTTCTAATATGTGTTCTATTTTCAATAATGCTTCTATTTGTGTGTATAAATGTATGTGTGTGTGTGTGTATCTTAAAATATTTCTGTTCAAATAATTAAATCAAGCAATCAAGAAGCATATAAGGACAACTGAACTGCCAATATACTGAGAAAAAGTTAGTGAAAACTTTAATAAGAATATGAAGCTCATGTGGGTACTCATGAGTAGTTTTGACTTTGAGTATTTACCTCTTTGAGTGGTTTTCATTTGTTTAAATTTGTTTTTCTTATTTTAAATGAAGGACCAAAAATTATAATGATCTTTATTTATCCTATGAATTTTCAATTTATGAGGAGCTACTCAGCCTGTTTGTAAATATTATCAACACATTTTCTTACATGAGCTATAACATGTACATAACAGTTTATACAAAGAGGCCTACAGACAAAAAGTAGTTTTATATTTTTTTATTGTTAATCCTATGATGCTCTTATATGAACACTATAGTAATTTTCAGACAAATATTCAAGCAGGAGTATTTTATATAGTTTGTTCACTAAATTATCACAGACCCTTAGAATGCCGGTCACATTGTACACATTCAGTAAATATTTGTAGAATTAAAAATTAACTACATGAATTTTCCTTCACTTCTCATGTTTTTCCTCATTACTATTATGATGTTATAATTTAGTAGCATTTATTTGTTGAGCATGAGGATTAATAGTTTTATGCAGAATTTATTTCTATGAGCTCAACCATTATTAATGTTAATGGAACACTTTCATGCCATTGCTTCTAGGGTAAAAAAACTAATTTTGTATTTATTTTTATCTGCTCAAGAGCAAAAGATAAAATTCATGGTTTACTGAATTGTTTGCTAGTGCCAGCCACTGCAATAGGAGATTTTCCAAACATTTACCTTATTAAATATAGAATATGTTATTCATGAACATTAAATAAAAATGTTCATGTTTGAATAATCCTAGTGGAAGAGAAACAAAAGAAAATATATTATGATTTATCATGTCATTTGAAATTGACACTAACACAAAGCTGTTAAACATTTTACAATTTCAATGAAATCAATTGAAAAAGTTGAGAGATTTTTTTAATAGAGAATACTGCATAACTATTTAACTATTTTAAAACATGTATTATTTTCTCTTAGGGAAAGATGTGAGAGGAATGTTAGAGATAGTAATTATTTCCAAATTAAATGTTGGAAATAAAAAGTAATTTACAATTCACATAATACCTATTATTTTGAGAGTCTTGTTTAAAAACTCAGTATAAACTTTTTTTATTTTAAACTTCAAATAATATATATTTATTTAATTTTCAAATTTTAAATCTCTATTATTAAGATATATACTAACAGTGATAATCACAAAAGAGATAATTTATTATAAAGTTACTAAATTTCAGGCTTTGTGAAATCCACTTAATCATTTCTTTCTAAGCTTTTTGACAAAGTATTAACCTTTTCTAAAAATAGGTAATGTATTCACACTATTTTAACTTATATAAAGTGGTACAATTCATATTATATAATGATATGATATGACATACAATATCATATATTATAATTTAAAATGTATTTATTAATTAATATATTACAATTTAAAATTAATTTTATATATAAAATGTATATTTAATATTACAAATTAAAATTAATAGTGTTTTTTCTAAAGAAATGTATTGGTGTAAGTCACTGGTATTTTATATATTTGTTGTAGTAAATTCTTAATTATTCAATGAAACTTTGGTATAAAGAAGAGAAATTCGGGGAAGCCAGGATGGCTCAGTGGGTTAAGTGCTCACTTTGCAGCCCTGGGGACCAAGGATCGAATGCTAGCCCCAGCCGGTGCGGGCCCATATGCTGAACTGGGGAGTGCCCCCAGTTCGGTTGTCACCTGGGCGAGACCCCGACCCAGTTCCTGCCCTGTGCAGCCCCCGCACCCACCTGTGGAATGAAACTATGTGGAAAAATCAATGATGTGCAACTATGGAGACTGTTCTGGGCCCTCCTCCTTCTCTCTGTCTCTGTCTCTGTATCTCTCTCTCTCTATCAAAAACAATAAAAATATAAATATCTTTAAAAAAAAAAAAAAAAGAAGAGAAATTCTGTTGTAATCATCTGACAAGATTTTAAAGATTTGGAAAGTGAACCTGAAATCTATTTGAACATACCAGTTACTGATTTCCTCTTGAGAGTTCCACATAGCTACAAACAATTAGAAATGGATGTGAATTACCTCTTTCTCCATTCACTACTTCACTACTTGGTTATAATAAAAATAAGCCAGGCCAAATTCTGCTATCTTTCTGGCATTTATTACATTAACAATGTCATGTTTTGGGGTGGTGACTAAAATTACTTGCATTATAATTTTCCTTAGGCAACTGTAACAATATCCCAATCATTGGACTCATTTTCAGCATTTTCCTGAGCAAAATGAATAGGAAATCTCTGAAGAAGGAAAGGAGCACAGGCTAATTTATTTAGCCAGGATTGCTATTTCTATGGCTTCAGGCTATAGGGCTTACTATACCCTGGTTGTGAAAAAGCAAGAGATGTCTCTAAAATATTTAATCAGCTCACATATCTTGAATAATAATTTCACTAATAGATTTTTGTTTCTAACTAACATTATACTGATTAGGAAAGCATCTGGTGTTGGAGATAATGATAACTGAAATGCTTATAGTAACACAATGTAGGTATTCTAACACAATGTAGCATACCACACCTAAAGAAAGAATGTCTGCCAAAGAAAAACCATTGTGTGTACAGTGAATTCAGAATAATACACACACACACAAACCCAAACACACATTTATATACATATCACACAGTTCTAAGTTTTTAAATTACATTAAAAAATTGTTCAAACAGATCTGAATACTGCAATAAAGTACTAAGGAGACATGAATTACAAGAACACAAAAGACACATAATTTTCAACCTCATTCAATTAATGACAATTAGTTAAATTTATGAGTTTGCCACCAATTTATATACCACTCATATCAAATCAATTGTTTTATTAAAAAATTATTTTCAAATAATATATTTGAATTTTGCTGCAGTTTTTTATTTTTTTCATACAATTCATTGTAAAAAAGAAACATTTTAAAAAACCTACACTTCTCATATGTCAAGTAGTATATATAGGTATCCCATTTTTAAAGATTTATTTTTGTTGTTTTTTGACAGAGAGAGACAGACAGACAGAGACAGAGAGAAGGGGGAGGGCCCAGAGCAGTCTCCATAGTTGACAGCATTAGTTTTTCATATGGTTTCATTCCACAGGTAGGCGCAGGGCTGCACAGGGCAGAAACTGTGCCATGAGCCTCCTGCATAGGCCCCGGCAAGAACTAAACTGGGGGCACACCTCAGTTCAACATATGGGTCAGCCTGGGCCCAGGCCAGAATTCGATCCTCTGCCCCCAGGCAGCAAAGCAAGCAAGCGCTCAACCCACTGAGCCATCTCAGCTTCCCCCATTTTGCTAAACATATATCATGCTGTTTAAGATGGAAAATGAAGTAAGGAAACTAGTGATTTGATCAGATATATTTGGATAACAGGGATATTAAATGAGACATATTGATAGAAGTAGAATAGCAAGTTGAATAGGAATGAAAGGTTAAAAGAAGTGATAGTATAGAGATGATGCCAAAGAATGAAATATCATGATTTAAGGTTTGGAGGTAGAAAATGCCTTAGGAAAAATGGTAACTAACTTGTGGTTATGCTCTTGGTTTATGGTTATGTTTAACTAGAGGTGAAAACTAGGAACTCAAGGTTTTACAGTATTCAGTGAATTATGGAACAATAAAATAACTACAATGATACCTGCAATAATTTTTTAATATCTGAGTACACAGAAAAGCCCTTCAAATATATGAGAGTAGGCTGATAAATCTGATAAATTTTGCCTCTATTATAATATATTTTGTTGTTGTTGTTAAATTAGACATATCTGAATTTAACCTGTTCTGTGTCATCATATGTTATCTTCCACCCCCCAGTTGTTCTTGGCCTTGCACACCCAGATTCTTACATTTTTTCACCCAGTGCACATCAAAACATTCAGACATTTGGTCCAAACAGTGTGCTGCTATTAAGTTCTTAACAGCAAAAAAAGTTCCTTCAATTTCTTTGATTTTTTTTTTTTTTTTAAAGAAGGTGAGGACTTTCGAAAGGAGATTATTACAGGTGATGAAACTTGGGTCCATCATTATGACTGCAAGAACAAAAAGCCACCAGTCCATGGAATACAGCCATAAGGGATCACCTTAGCTGAAAAAAATTTAAAACTCAGGCCTTGGCTGGAAAGGTTATCCCTTATAGCTTGGCTAACTGTATTTTCTTGAAACGAAAACAGGATATTAAGATGACAAAAAGGACAGGATTATGTAATATTCTGTGTTCATGAAAAAGTAAGATGATAACAAAAATTTTATTACCTGAACATATTGAGCTAACAATTATTCTTCAGTGACAGAACTCATACAGAATTTACATAGACATAAAAGGGGACTGTCGTTCACTATGATCATACTATAACTATTTCTCCAATAAAGTAATCTTACACAGCAAATTTTGTCTTTCAACACCTTATCATAAAACTTCTCACACTTCATAACACAAGTTTGTTTTACAACAAACATA
Source organism: Craseonycteris thonglongyai (assembly GCA_004027555.1). NCBI lineage: Eukaryota > Metazoa > Chordata > Mammalia > Chiroptera > Craseonycteridae > Craseonycteris > Craseonycteris thonglongyai. Next base: position 21,778 of record PVKE010010117.1, on the reverse strand, counting down.
GCCCTCGTTGTTTCAACACTTAATCTAGATTTCTTCTTTGACCACATAATGTTCATAGCAGACAATATTCTTTTGACAGATGCTATACTTCCTAGAAGTCAAAGAATAAACCCAATATTATTATAAGTCTTGAAAGTCTACGTGCATTTTGCTCATTTTAGAAAAAAAGCTTAACCCATCTATCATATGCAAATGTTTTCTTTATTCCATATATCCAACTGCCTCTTGATTGTAGATTTTACGAGGGTCCACTGATCAAATACACAAATTTCTTCTATTTCTCTGTGTGTGATAAATTCCTCATTCAGGCTGTTCTATATTACTTTTCATTCAAGTGTCTTCCTTAGCAGCATGCACTTGAACATCTCAGTGGTTCCTACACTGCACTTCCACTTGTTGATATATTCTAAGCTGGTTTCATAGAAATTCTCAATTAAAAAAAAAAAACTTTGCCTCATTAATTTCTCCTAAATCTACTAACATTTTCAGTTGTTTTTTGACATCAGTTCTTACAAACACTTCTTTTTTTTTTTCAGACTGTAAATTGTTTACAAAATTTTCAATGTTAATGGCTACTTCTATAGCTTAAATATTATCTTTTTCAATTAAACTGCTGTAAGTTTGAACGATAGACACTTGATCTGTTGCGAATCACAAACAACAGTTTTGAACAGGGATTCACAAACAGTTTTTGCAACATAACAGGGCATTTTTCTTGAGAAATAAAATAAAAATTAAGGCTACCATGCTTAAAATTCTGTTAATTGATAGACCCAAGTGCAAAAATCTTATATTTTCATGCTCTAACAATGTGGCATAAATGTTTCCTGCAAAGTCACAAATGTTTTTCAGTTGCCTGCTGCTGCAAAAAAGCAAGGGGGTGGCATTTGATCATCACTAGCTCAACAAGTCTGGCCCTGAGTGGATAAAGTAAATAAAACTTCCTCTTTCATCACACTAGTACTTTACTGCATGTGTTGATTAGCATAGAGCCTTATGATTAATAAACAACCTGAGTTCAGTTTTTTACAAAAATTAAAAATGGAACAAAACTGACATTAATAATTAAAATAACAGGATGGTCGGGAAATATATAAAAATAAAATAGTACTGTCTTATTTAAATTGGTATGCATGGTCAGCCTACAACAGCAGTATTCCATGGACTGCCTTTTGTTCTCGGGGTCATAATGATAGACCCCAATTTCATCACCTGTAATGATCTCCTTTCAGAAGTCCTCATCTTTTTCAAAAATTTCAAAAAAATTGGAGGAAAGTTTTGCTGTTAAGAACTCAATAATGGCATGCTGTTTGAATCATATGTCTGAGCGTTTTCATTTTGATGTGCACTGGGTGAAAAATGTAAATATCAGTGTGTGCAAGATCAAGAATAATGGAGGGAGATACCATGTGACTACACAGACTTGGTTATATCCAGATATGTCTAATGTAACAAAAAGTATTACAGTGGAGGCAAAATTTCTCAGTCCATTTTTGTATACCCCTAAAATGACTCTATTCTTAGCCCATTTTAATAAATGAGAAGTAATTGTGCAATGGTGTATCAGCGGAAAATAGAAGTCAGGTTGCAGCTCAAATCCCCTCAACACTGTGAAGTAGAATCAGTAGTGTCAGGGTGGGGAGAAGTTTATTGATGTAATAAAATGAATAAAATAAGCAAAGACATTTTTTTTTTTAGACTTCTATCTTTGTAATGAAGAGGCATGATATTTCTAGTACCATTTGTAATTTGTAGATGCCTCAGTGGTAAATAGGGTACCTCCCATATGCCTGTTGACTATTTTTAAACCAATTTATATGCATGTGTATGTGTGTGTGTGTGTATGAATTTACAGTGTAATTGATTCTCACATATTGTTCCTGTTCATTCACTTATGCCAAACATTATTTATATAAGTAATAATTTACAACATATAAATATAACACCACTGACCAACAGCAAAATATTTCTTAGAGAAACATGTCTTTAAGGGTCACATCCTGAATCATTAGTTGAGTAATGTCACATGTGAGGAAATGTTGACTTATTTTGTGACAGCAATGATTTTAAGGAAGACGCAGATTTGTAGAAATAAGTTGAGTCACATTTGGCTTTCCTGAAATGAGAGAAAAAGATTGAGATAAATATTTAAATATTTTGGAAGATATATTGGAAAACAGAAAGGTATATGAAAATCCACATTAGGTTACCTGAGATCTATATCACTGAAGAAATCATTAAGGAAGTACTGTGTATATAAAAAAATTCTTCCAAAATTATTTTTGTCTTAACATTTTTAAATGATTGCTTAAAGTTTGATATTATTTTTTAAGGAAATGATAATATAATATATGATTATAAAGTAATGATTCCATATATTGTGTACAAATTTTATTATTCATAGTTAGAAATTTATTCTCATTATAAATATGTATAATAACAGGATCAAAGAAAACATCTAGAAACTATTATTAAACTTTAAATCACATCTAAATTTAACTAATAAAGATGTTTCTTCCTTTATGTATATGACAATGGCTATTGATTTTGTACAATTGAAAAACAATAAAGCTAATTTCTTTTATGTGTTTAGTATATAAGTATTAATTATTATGACATAAGACATTTCTCTGTTTTTAAGAACACATTTTGCCTCATGAGCTGGTGTAAGGGTTTGAAAGCCTAGGCAAACTTTAACAGTGGCTCTTAGAGAAACTGTAAATTGTAAACCACTTACTGTGCACCAGCTGTCATTTCAGAATGTAAGTTTATTAAATAGGAATTAACAAATCACTAGGAATGCTTTAGACAGCTGCTAGGAATACTGGGCACAATAAAGAAATTGTCCTTGCTAACACCTGACTCTTCTGAGAAATATAAATAAAGCAATGAAAAAAGATAATTTTAAGATTGTAAGAGTTAGTACAAACCACCTAATCCAAAGGTAATGATTTAAAAATTAAGACCAATTATAGCGGGTTAGATGAGTTATATAAGTGGTTTAATATACATAGAAAATACTTACTTATGGATAGAATATATGTTTTTATTCCCTGACTCCAGATAAAGTAAAGGAGGAGGAAGAGAGGAGGAAGAAAGGAAGAAATACCTATATGCCTGATCATTCTAAGAAGAGAGAGGAGTAATGATCAAATAAATAACATTATTCTAAAATTCCAAACGCATTTTGGAGGGCTTATTTTCATAATTAATAAAATTTGAGAATAACAAATTTACTTCTTTGGAATATTATGGAGTTCATTGATTTCAGCATGCTGATGATGAGAAGAATATTTGAAAGTGTGGTTCACTTTTTTCTAAGCATTGTTACACCTTCCTAGTCCTTCCCACCCACTGCTTACTGCTTTCTTGGTTACACCACCTGTGGCTGTTTTTATTTCACTTTTCTTCTTACTACCAATTGCACTGGAAAGGTAGCTTGTCAACCTGCGATGAAATCATGATGTTTAACCATAAGACAAAACCACCTTCCTCTCAGGGAACTGTAACCTACAAATATAGAAAGCATTCTATAATTGTTAAATCATAGTGTTTCATGAAGACAGTTTACACTGACTCTCTAATCAGTGCTCTTCTCACTAGAATTTTTCTTTGCAATTGGTAGGAAATAAGTATATGTAAAAAAGACAAAAATGCAAAAACACTACCATATGTGATCTCTGATGGAGGTTGTTCCTTTAACTCTGAAAATAAGCTTTAGCCAGAAGTTATTAAATTTTATTTTATATAAGCAAACATATAACATAGAATTTAGATACTATATACTATATGCATATGTCATTATGTATGCTAAATATAGCTATAACAATATGTGTACATATGCACAGAATAGCACGTAGATGCTTTATGTTCAACCTAATGAAACTTCTATCTAATCTTATAGAACTTAAAATAAAAATCCTATGAAATTCAAAATTTAAAGTATTATCAAGAGCCAAAGGCTTTAAGAACACAAAACATTAAGATAGGTTGAAAGATATGTTCAAGATATCTTTATATTACCTGATACTTTTATTTTTATTTTGCTTTAAGTGATAAAATGATCTATTGTAGGGAGATGATGAAAAGTATCTAAAACAATAAGCAAATATTACATTATTTGTTTGGTCTGTGCTTCTGCTGCTGATATGAAAATACTTAGCTTACTTTTCTACTTTTGTAGATGCCAGTTTTACTTGGGTCATTATGCCAGAAATGAGTTTTGTACTTGGTGTTTAAATTCTTTCAGATACAATGATGTACCTACCCTGTTTACCCGAAAATAAGACAGTGTCTTATATTAATTTTTGCTCCCAAAGATGCGCTAGGTCTTATTTTCAGGGGAGGTTTTATTTTTCCATGAAGAAGAATACAATACACATTTATTGTTGAACAAAAAAAAAAAGGAAATTTATTACCTGTACAGTATACAGTACGGTAGTAGTTGTCATCACAAACCAGCATAACCAGACAAACTGTGAATCCTACAGTATCAAGAATTTCTTATTACTACCATTATTTCCATGTACAACAATCTATGGTACATTTACTCATTTATTCAATGACAGTCATGTCATCATCTTCTGATTAAAAGAGACCTCGCACTTCCTGTCTGCTCCAGCTGCGCTGCGGCCAACAGTGAGCTACGCAGTGGCACCCGCCGCTATGGTCCAGAGTCCAGAGTTACGGTAGCTTCGGGGGACCTTATTATCGGGAGGCCTTATGTTCGGTGGAAGCCTTATTATCGGGGAGGTCTTATTTTCGGGGAGGTCTTATTTGGGACGGGATGCCTTATACTTCAGCGAGAGGCAAAACTGTAAGTAGTTCTTATTTTCAGGGGATGTCTTACTTTCGAGGAAACATGGTATATACCAAGTCTACAAAAATCCCATGACTGTATTCTTGAATCAAGGTGGTGGTTTTACTCTCTCTACTCTTTATCACTATGAAGCTCAGTGAGGACAAGAATTGCCTGTATCTAACCTGAAGATAATCTGTAAGAGTCAGAGTAGTTCCCTTTATTCCATGCATGTTCAAGTAAAGCTGCAATGTTTATAACACCGGTTTTAAAAATTAATATTTGTTATAATGTTAACATCAGAACTTTCTCCTTTGCCGTCTCATTATAAGAGCAGGGTTAATGAACTATTATGCTGCTATTTATATGGCTTATTGGTGTCAACTAGACCGTTGAGCAACTTTCTCATATGCATTATAAAATTGAAAGAATACAGGAATTCATATATTAAGAAGATTATGTAATGTCCATGATTTGAAGAGTGTTTTAAAATTTTCATGTTTTTATAATGTTAGATTTTAGAAAATATATTTCTAAATTGATTAATTTACCAAATATTTTAAATTGATTTTTTAAGCTGTATTTGAGAATATTGGATAGGGAGTCAGTAGACATGAATTCTAATTCCAGTTTTGGCCATCAACTAGTTATAATATCATGAGCAAGTTAGTTATACTTCATGGGTTCGGTTTCTTCATTACGAAATGAAATAGGTTGATGGATCAGTGGTTTTCAGGCTATTTTGAGACTGATGGGAGTTAATGGTGTCCTGGGGGCTGGTGAGAAGGAAGAGTGGCTAAGACAGCTAAATGGGCAGGGTTCTGGTCCTTTCTTCCCTTGCTTCAGTCAGATCCGATCTGTTTTGAGCTGCTTTGTTTATTTACATAACCCAAAGACATGTGTTCATATAGGATTTTTACATTAAAATTAGAAAACAAATATTTTAAAACCACAGGACCAAATATTTTGATGCGTAAGACAGCTCTGGGTACTATAAGATATAAAATTCTATGTGATTTCTAATGTGTTAAAAAACTGAGTATAAGAAAAGGAACTCTTTTTTATCCTTCTGTGAAATCTTTTTTAAAAAGCCAACGGGGGGAAAAAAAGTGATTTTTAGTCTATAATATGCTTCATTTTCATTGTGGTTTGAATTTTAGACCAAAAAGTAATTTTCCCAAACATCTACACTATCTAAACAGAATTGCATTCATGTTCTGACAACTTTATGTTCATAATAGTCTCTCATGAAATTACCGTATTTTCCGGCGTATAAGACGACCGGGCATATAAGATGACCACCTGATTTTACAGTTAAAACATAGGTTTAGGACTATATTCGCTGTATAAGACTACAGCCTCGGAAGTGGGGGGTAATCTTATACAGAGAATATAGGCCTAACCCTATGTTTTAACTGTAAAATTAGGGGGTCGTCTTATACGCCGGGAAATATGGTACATATTTTGTGTTCTTAAGTATTATATGTCTTGAGGATAAAGCTTAAGGTCATAAACTAAATTTCCGGTTGTTAAATTATGTCAATATGGAAAGCATTATTCAAGACATGAGAAATGTGTATGAAGGGTAAACATCAATGACAGACGCTATTTTTCTCTGGTAGCTATATTAGTATTAGTAGTCTAAGCCCCTTTATTCTAGCTTTCAACTCTTTCTTTGAAAACAAAAACAATCAAACAAAAAAACTTAAAAGTTAAGAGGACCCTTTAGACAGGATCACAAATAATTTATGAAGGTAAGGCATGTAATAAGATATATACATAATAAGGAATGAATTGCTTAGTAAAGACTACCAGTCAAAAATATGATAGTAAAAAAAATTGGGATTAAAGAATTTAATTTGAATTGTTTTAGTAGACTGATTAGGACACAAGAAATAAAACTAGTGTAAATTTGGACTTAATATGTTTTCTTCATTTAGAATAGGCACTAAAATGCTAATTTGCTCTTCTTATTTCTAATAAAGGGGAAGCCGGGGTGGCTCTGTGGGTTGAGCGCTCACCTTGCAGCGCCGGGGACCGGGGATCGAGTCCCGGCCCCGGCCCCGGCCCGTGCGGAACCATATGCTGAAGTGGGAGCTCCCTCAGTTCAGTTCTCTCTCTGTCTCTGTCTCTGTATCTCTCTCTCTCTCTCTAAAATAAATAAATAAATAAATAAAAATATATTATTTCTAATAAAAAAATATACCTTTACCGGTACATAAAAACAATGCCCAAGTTTTTTAAAGGTTTGTATTTCCTTTACAAAGCATTTAAAAGGCAAGAATACTTTGATTTGTACACTATTAATATCTATATCTAGTATGTGGCTTTTTATTCTTTTTATATTTCCCTTTTCCAAGTTAAAGAAATTGTTTTTTTTAAAGATTTACTTTTATTGTTTTTGACAGAGAGACACAGAGAGATACAGAGACAGAGAGAAGAGGGAGGGCCCAGAACAGTCTCCATAGTTGCACATCATCGGTTTTTCCACATAGTTTCATTCCACAGATGGGTGGGGCTGCACAGGGCAGGAGCTGGGCAAGGGTCTCACCCAAGTGAGAACCGAACTGGGGGCACTCCCCAGTTCAGCATATGGGTCCTCACGGGCTGGGACTGGGATTCGATCCTCAGTCCCTGGGGCTGCAAAGTGAGTGCTTAACCCACTGAGCCATCCTGGTTTCCCCAAGAAATTGTTTTTTAAAACAGTTATGCCTTGAAAGTATTAGTCAAATCAACATGTACTTTCATTGCCTTAGTTCAAAATATATATTCAATGAAGTTCAGCATTTATAACTTTTTACAGAAATTATTTTTAAATATTCCATTAACTTTCTGTCAGAATAGTACATATTATTTCATTTTAGATTTAAAGCACCAAGATAAATCATTTTTCTGTAGTTTAACATCTGCTAAAACTACTGAACATAGTTTTGTTTGTTTGTTTTAAGAATAAAAGTTACTGTATTTATGTCTAAACCTGTATGGCCAACTCTATAACTCTTTATAGATTTAAATTAATAATTAGGGAAGCTGGGATGGTTCAGTGGATTAACTGCTCGCTTTGCAGCCCCAGAGACCAGAGATCAAAGCCCGGCTCCAGGTCAGGTGGACCCACATGCTGACCTGGGATGTGCCCCCATTTCAGTGCTTGCCAGGGCCTATGTGGGAGGCCCTGGGCCCAGTTCCTGCCCTGCGCACCCCTGTGCCTACCTATGGAGTGAAACTGTATGGAAAACTAATGCTGTCAACTATGGAGACTGCTCTGGGCCCTCCCCCTTCTCTCTGTCTCTCTCTAACTCTGTCAAAAAAATAATAATAATAATAAATAAATACATAAATCTTAAAAATAAATAAATATATAAATAAATAATCTTAAATTAATACTAAAAACAGCATTAAAAGAAAACAAACAATAAGTCAAAAGCAGAGCCTTTTATTCTTATAAGACCTAAATTCATTTTGAATTTTACCTCATTTTTTTAAATTGTATTAAAGAAAACAAATATTTATTCTTCTGCCTAGGATCATATGAGTAAATGAATCAAAGAACAAGTACTAGTTTTAAATGTTGTTAGTTTTATTATCTAAATTTTCAGGGATCTAAAAGTAAGTTTTATACAGAATATATTTTAGTAATATAAATTTTATGGCTATTATTAATCAGTTGTAATGACCTTAATACACAAACATTTTTTTTTTTGTTTTGTAATGGAACCAATCCAATATTTTTTTATTTGGATTTTTAATTCTCATTTATAAAACTGATTTTAGTTCATTGTTATGCAAGAGTTATATAAAGGTATTTTAAAGTATATGTTTTCTTGTTTAAAAAATGAGATGATTAAATATCTAGATATTATAAACAGCATATTATACATGACTATATTATTACAAGTTAACATCATATATATTTCATCCTCTAACATCAATTATTGCAGTCAAATATAAGATAGTATTTCAGATATTGGGGATAACTCATGAACAAAACATTAAGTCCTAGCCCTCCCAGAATGTATATTTTATAAGTTAGAGAAATACACAATAAAATAACTAAGATATTTTAAAATGTAGTAAAAAAATAAGCAGAAAATATAATATGAATGTAAGTAACTCACATACTCAAAAAGCAACATAAAAGATAAAATAGTAATTCTGAGAAAGGAAAGTATGCGAGAAGAAATGATCAAGGCTTGATGGAAAATGTGGCATTAATTTTGACCTTACAGGAAAGACAAAATTTGAAAAGGTAGGTGGAGTAGAGGTTAGCAGAAATGAGCAAACATATTCCAGGTGAATGGATGCCAAAGAAGAAAATATTGACTGAGTAGTTCAGATTACCTAAACAGGTCACAAAATAAGAGAATATTTTAAGTCAAATTTATTGGCATTTTAACTGAGTCAGATATCATGTGAAGTTCTACACTAAGTATCCATTTAATCCTCACACACTTATCAACCAAATATTATTATTTTTGATGTTTCTTGAGGTTAAATAACATGATTACAATTATGTAGTTAATAATTCATGGAACATCATTTAAATGGCTTTAACATCGTCTTGGCTTTGTGTTACCAACTCCCCAGTCCTAAATGCTACAGTAAATTCTCAGGTTTTGTTTTCTAAAAATGTTTTGATTCTCCATTCCAAATTAAAGTGTTGTTGTTGTTGTTGTTGTTTACTAAGCAGTCTTTTAAATTGTTAGGTTTTTTTTATTTTGGATTTTTTTTTACTCTATTAGAGTATTGATCTATTTTGGTTCTTTCTTTCATCATTGGGGAGTAAATTGTCAGTCTTGATGTTTCTTTGAATGTAATATGTATTTTTTTTTGCCTACTTTTAAAATTTATTCTTCATCTTTCATTATAGCAGTTTTACCCTAATTAATTTTTTTCTTTGTATTTATCCAGCATAAGTCTGGAGAACTTTCTAAACTTGCAGTTACTGTCTTCTGTTATCTTTAGACAATTCTCAGGCAGTGTGTGTGTATATATATATCTATATATTTTTTATTTAAATATTTATTTATTTATTTATTTTTGACAGAGACAGAGAGAGAGAGAGAGAGAGACAGAGACAGAGACAGAGAGAGAACTGAACTGGGGGATCTCCCCAGTTCATCATATGGGTCCACATGGGCCAGGGCCAGGATTTGATTCCCTGTCCCCAGCACTGCAAAGTGAGCACTTAACCCACTGAGCCATCCCAGCTTCCCCCCCCCCTTTTTTTTTTTTTAAATATTGCTGTTATTCACTTTCTCTCTTATTTTTTGGCACTCCTAATACCTATTAGTTCTTTTCATTATTTCCCATATTTTTCGTTTCCTTTTCTGACTTCTCTTTTTTTTTCTTTATATTTACTGCTAATCTTCTGCTAAGATTTCTGATATTAATCTTGGATTAATATAAATTATGAATTAAATGCTTAACTTTTCATTATTGTTATTTTTAAATTCATAGCATTTCTTTGACACTTCTATAACAGATTTCTAGTAAAATTTCTTGTCTTGCATTTTATACTCTTGAACGTATTAATTGTAGTTATTTTAAAATATTCGGTGACCAAAATATCTGAGTAGTCAATTTCTACTCTCTGTTTTTCTTTTGAATTTTGGGCCTCAGCATTTCTTTAATTTTTTATTGGATACTAAGCATTTCGTATCAAACATGATGAAAAGCTCTATCTAATGTTAACTTCCTCCAAAGAGCACTTTATTTTCTCTGGTAGGCAGATGAAGTACAGATAGATGATTTTATTTCAGTTGAGCCTGAAGTGGTTAGCAAGACCTTTCCATCTTGTGGGCTCTAAACTCCCACCTCTATCTTTCCTACACCACAACAACACTATTGGACTGTTCGCTTTAGCTGTTTTCTGCTCGCATTAGGTAGTTATACTCTAGGGAACAAATATCTCCAAAGATTGCTCATCAAACTTTGGGCTTAATTCTCTGCTTTTCTCTTCGGGGACCTATCTCCTTGACAAAGCTAAATGCCAATATTTTATTTTCATTCTAAGGAGGTTGCTGAAAGTTTCAGCTACTTCTTTCTGCTTAGCTATATTAGTTGTGTGTATATAATATAGTGTTTGGGCATTTTTATACTTTATAAAGTGATCATCTAATAATTCTCATAATCATCTGTCACCACATAAATTTGTCACAATGTTATTAACAGTGTTTTCTTCACCTTTTCTCATCCATCCTCCATCTTTCTTCCTTCCAGCAACCATCTCTTTGGTCTTTGTTTCTATGAGCCTGTCTTTGTTTTGTTGGTTATTTTGTTTGTGTTTTGTTTTGTTTTTAACATATAAGTGAATTCAGATACAGTATTTGCCTTTCTCTGTCTAATGTCTGATATTTCACTTAGCACAACAATCTCTAAGACTACCCATCTCATTGCAAATGACAAGATTTAATTATTTTTATTGCTGTCATAATATTCCACTGTGTATATATTCCACATCTTCTTCATCCATTCATCTATTGATGGACCCCTATGTTGCTTCCATATATAAGCTATTGTAAATAATACTGCAATGCATATTTATATATATATTTGTATATAATTTGTATTCGTGTTTTTGTTTTCTTTGAGTAAATACCTAGAAATGGAATTGCTTTTATTTACCTGAATTTGAATATGCAAATATGCTGGCATTAAAAGCAGAAGCAAGTGTGATATTTCCTTAGTTTTCTTCCCTCCTCTTCAGAATTTAGGAGATATAGTCAGCCTTGGTTGTTTCTTTAAGAATCCAACCATTGCTTTACATATTTTACTCAGTTTTTCTAAGTGTTGCTGGTAAAATACTACTTTTCAGGATTTGTTTTGCTTGTTTGCTTGTTTGTTAACTAGTTTTTATTAATATAAGGACAATCCCATTAATTTCTCATTTGCTAAGAGAATTTTTATGAATGTATATTGAATTGTATATTATTTTTATGCATCTAAGATGATCAAACACTTTTAAAATATATTATATAGTGTTGAAACAAACTTCTTTTTCTGCCATTGGGGGAGAGGAGAAGAACTACCAGCTTATAGAATACGTACATTTTGAAAACACTGTCAGATTTAATTATTTAAATTTATTTATTTATTTATTTATTTTCATTTTTTTATTTTAAGTGAGATTGGCTGAGTAGAATTTCTTGTTGTTTGCTTACCAGATTTTAATAACTAGGTTTTACTAATCTCAGAATATAAGTTGGGTAACTTCTCCTGTTTTTCTATTTATTGTACCTATATGGCATAAGAGAGAAATTAAATACTTTGAAGTGATTTTATTTCAGTGTATGTGAACCTACTGACAATCTCTCTCTTTTGGTTTATTTAAAAATGTCTATTTGTTTAATAATATTTTTTCTTTCTCCTTGATCAATAATCCTAATTTATATGTTTTGAAATTTGTTCACTTCATCAATTGACATATTTCTAGATTCTCTTTCTCCTCCTGTTTCTTCTTTGTTTTCATATTATGATAATCTTTATCTTTTAGTAGAAAGCTTAAATACAAAGAAATAATATAACAATGGATAATTATGATCTGTTTGTAATACTTTCTACATTTTATTCCTTGACCTTGTCAGATCTATACTGGTATAACTTGAGGTAATGGCTATTATTAATTAGGGTAATGTTGTATCATAAACTAAGCATGTTACTGTCATTACTATAGACAATGCTCAAAATAAGTGTATGACATAGGTATTACTGTCACTTTATATATGAAGGCAACTAATGCTTAGGGAATTTAAATAAGTTACTTAGAGAAATTAAGTGTTAATAGATGCAGTGGGTAGAAAGATGGTCTCAAAACTTTCACCTCCTAGGTTATCATCCATAACCCACAAAATATTCTTTTCCTGAGTGTAAGATTTGTGAAAATGGGGTGTTATTGTCAAAATTATGTTACATTATATTAAAATAATTATAGATATAAGTAAACTTTCTAATCAATTGACTTTGACTTATCAAATGTAAAGTTATCCTCAGTGAGCCCAATCTAATTAGATAGGCCCTTAAAAGAGTAAAGTTTCAGCAAGAAGAAGCCATATGTCAAGGACCCAAAATATAGTCCTTGCCTCATAGCTAGCAGGAATAGAAAGACTTGAATCCTATAGCTACAACAAAATTAATTTTGCTGACATCCAGTAAATTTGGAAAAGTCCCCCAACCCTCAGAAGAGAACACAATCCAGTAAATACCTTGGTTTCAGCCTGGTGAGACTCTAAGCAAAGGACTCAAATAACATAACTCATACCTGGACACCAGCAGAAAAAAATCTTTCGAAATGGCAAATTCATGTTGTTTGAAGATGCTGAATTTGTGCTATTTTGTTATGAAACAATAGAAAATTAGTATGCCAACAGGTTTAGAAATTCAATAAGCAACAAAATGGGTGTTAAAACTTAATCTCTCACACTTCAAAATTCATATTCAGAATTACTCTAACCTATTTCCTTGAGTATATTTAATATTAGTCACAGAGATTTAAAATATCTGGCTGTTGACCTGAAAAACTGAACACTGTATAGTTCATCCTATTATACTTACCAAGCTTAACCATTTTGTCTTCTGTCTCACTGACTGTGTAGTTCACTATGCTTAATCTGGATAATCTTCTATCATCTCCATCATCCCTGTCTCCTTCTTACCTGCATATTTTAAAACTATAAAATGTATTTGATCTAAATTTGGCAGGAAGAGGAATGTCTACTTTGTATTAAGAAGTAAAAATGATATGGCTCCAACTTCATAAATTATTCAAACTTTTACACATTTTTGTAAACATATTTTAAATACATTTCCATCCCCAGAAAACCTAGCTCAAATGCAATGATAATGTGATTTAAAAATAATTTTACAATTTTTAAAATTACTGGAATTAACGTTACAATGTTGAATGGAAAAGTATTTTGCACTAAGAATATCTAAATTCAGAAAAATGCTTCTGCATCAAGTAAGCAGCAGATGATTAGAAATACATGAATTTAGGATTATTCTTAGTTAACGTTCAGTTCTATTATTTTTAATATTTTTAAACACTTTAAATTAGAGAAAGGTTTACTTTCTTAGCCTCTTACGTTTTTTAGCCTTTTATACAGATTCCATCATATCTAGAGATTATTGTTGTAGTACTTGATACTTTAATGATAATTATACCAGTAAATTGATGATAATTTTCTACTAATTGTGAAATCATCAAAAATACTAATAATTATTAGCTTCTCAAGAATATATGGCTTTCATAGGAAATTTGATTGGCTTTTTGACTCACTAAATTTTTGACTCACAAAGCAGCCACTATCCATATGTGGCTATCCATATGTCACTAAATTTGTCTCAAATTTTTACCACAGTGTCAAAAGAAAAACCAGCATTAAACTCATGCTGTTATATTTACAGAAATCTTTCATACCTCTTAGAAAGTGAATAGCCAGAGCATAATTAAATGGAACCTCTTTTGTCCCAAGAACTTCATGTGTATGCCATCCATCCTACTCTGCCCTAGTATCCATCACTGTGTTGGGTAGTTTTGCCTCATTTACTACAGCACATATTTGTAGAATTGCTTCCATTTTGAATAGCAGATTCATTATATTGTTTATGTAAGTCCTCTTTTAATGCTTACAAAAAAAAAAGTCAAAAACAATCTATGAAGACTATGCAAATATTACCACACTTATTGTGGAAGTGAGCAATGTAGGTTGACAATGCATAAGAAAATTGCTGCTAAAATTCAGCAAACCAAAGTACTTTCAGCAATTACTCTCAGTGGAGAGCTAACACGTGTCAGGAACGAAGCACAAAACAATAAGCTAGTTCTCATCCCTCTGCTTTTCAGCAGCTCACCAGGCATAGAAAACCAATTGGCCTGGTTAAACCAAAGCAGAATATTCAGGGGACAACTCTCATACATTTGAATTATTGCAAACTAAATGTACATACATGATTCTATGGTTAATATGATGTTTGAAACAAATTTGCCATCCACTTCTAACTAATATACAGAATCCTTTTGAAATCGGTTTTTGGTACTAATTTCAGCCTGTACATTATTTTTCTCATCGTATTAATTCTTATTCATTTGTTCAACCAGAGTGCATAAAGAATCTATTTGGTGCCAGTACCCCTCAAAATACTGAGTTATGTTAAATGAGAACAAGTTCTCTTATGTCAGGGAACTCCTGCTCTTTATGTATATGCATATAAATATATAGACATCTTAACTCTATTCACAACTGAAGAAACTGGGTAGGTATAAAGTTGTGCAGCTCTGTCTAGTAGAAATGCAATGAGACCTATGTATGATTAAAATGTATTAGCAGCCACATTAAAAAAGCTTAAATAAAACAGGAAAAAATAATTTCAATATGTTTTGCTTAACTCTTTATATCCAAATTAGTACCATTACAACGTGTAAGTAATATAATTAGTGGAATATTTTACATTATCATTGTTCATACTAAATCTTCAAAATTCAATGCATATTTTATACTCACAACATGTGTCAATAGGGATCACCCACATTTCAGTGCTCTATAGCCACATATGAATAGTGGCTGCTTTGTTGAATAGTGAAAATCAAGATAAGAGCTAACACTCATTTTAATGTGTTGCATAATGTTAAATGTAGAATCTTTAAATGTAAGAGCCCAAATTCTACTTTTATGACTAGAGCAATATTCTTAAAAAATAGTTTTAATATATAAATTATTACCCCACAGTAATTTGATGGTTTTTTTTGTTTGTTTGCCCAATTTGCAGAAACCAAATTTTAGTATTAGTGTTTTGAATATTGTCATAAGAAAACTCTAACATTTAAAAAAATAATAAGCAAAGTTTTACAATTTTAAACAACCAGTAGTACTGATTTTACATAGGTTAATTTTTTTGTAAATAATACCAGAAATTGTTAAGAGTTTAATTTATTATAGTTCTATTTTTAATGTGAGTTAGTTGCTGAATTTATATTTAGTTTAATTTTACACAATTATCTGATTACTGATATACTATTTTGTAGTAATATATTTAATAAAGTCAATATTTCTGCATTGTGAGCAGAATTTATAATTTTTTTCATACCTTATGTAGATTTTATTGATATACTGCAAATTTTTGTTGCATTACATACTAATGGATATTGTTTACACAGTTCTTGAACTGTGATAAAAGTAATTTGTGGTAAATATTGAGATTGTATAATAACTGTAAAAGGCATAAATTGACTGAGAGTTCAAAATAGTCAGAAGTAATATTTGGATTTTAGACTTTATAGTAAGAAATCATCTAATACTTACGTAATTTTTTGTGTTATTTCCTTAGAGCTATCAGTGTGTCTGCCTATCTGACTGGGGAGGATATTTTTGTGAACAAGAATCCAATGACTGCAAAATAAATCTTTGTAAGAACAATTCCACCTGTATGGACCTTTACAATGGCTATCGGTGAGTGATATATTCATAATTTTCTTTGTGAAATTACTTAAAGTGCTTAATGTGCTTGGGGAAGCATCCTGACATTATTTTCACTTTACATCCATTTAATTTTTAAAAAACTATCTGAAAATAAATAATCCTAAACTGACAAGATGGTGTCATGTTCATTTAAAATTGACATATGAGTATATCAAAGTCCAGATGTCAAATCAACCCAGAAATAAACACAGTAAAACAGTAAAAAGGTAGTTACCATAGTCTGGGCTGTGGGGAAATAGGAGAGATGTATAAGGCTACAAACTTTCAACTAGTACATAAATAAGTCCTGAGATCTATGCACAGCACAGTTAATATAGAAAAGAATATGATATTTAATCATCAAACTTGTTAAAAGACCAGATCTTAGTCTCACCACACAAAAGTAATTACTATTAGTATGTGATCTGATAGAGGTGCTTTCATATGATGGCAATCATGTTACAATATATAAATATATCAAATAAAATGTGTAGAACTTAAATTTACATAATGTTATATATTAAATATATTCCAATTAAAAAAGAAATAAGCACACCTTAATTTAGAAATGCAAGTTTCCCGTGAGGTACACGTTACAAATGTATTTTTTTCTTCAAAACATGTTTTTTTCATCTCAGTATTGTTTTAGACCAATCCATGAAAAATGAGTGCTCCAGCATGACTCCTTAGTAGGCCTGATGAATTTAAACTTTCAATTTATTGCTTAGAGATTATCATGAGTTTGGATTAATTTAGTCAATTATTGATACATTTTCAAACATTGATTATCCACATTTTTGATATAGTCGGTATTAATTAGATTTTAGTTGAGAAGTTTGAAGAATGTTAGTAAATAGCTTTTGTTCTTCGACTTGTTTGATATACACTAAGTTTATCAAGTAGATGAAAAACCAAGTATATTGTAACTGGAATGTTTCTTCTTGTTCCAGTAGAGATTAATTGATTGTAAGTACACTGAAATGATTATTTTTTCAGGGATAAGTCAAAATGATTTCAGGACATCCTCAAAAACACTCATATGCTTATTTTGTCTTGTGATTGCTATCAAGAACTCTGGATCATCTGAAGCATATAGGGGTTTTTAAAAATTTGTCTCCATTTTGGTAACTGAAGTAGAATATAAGACCCAGATGAGTCATAGTAACCAGTTTATTTTATTTTAAGAGAATTCTGTAATAGCTGGCAATATTTAGATTGATATTTCAATGATGGAGAAAAATGAAATAATATTGATAATATAGAAAAACTCACAATACTAATAGTTGATATTAGTTTAAAATAACACACAAAAATGTAAAACCCAGAGTTGTTTTATGTGATATTGATATATTAATATATCATCACAAATTAATATTAATGCTTGTCTAGCTATGTTGTGAAAAAAAAAGAGTACATTTCTGTTGGGCTAGGAAAAAAACTTAATAGTTTTCTATGTTTATTTTCTCTAAATAACTCAATTATAACATATAATATAGAATATCAATTTTTTCCTGAGACTTTGATATAGGTGTTTTAACATTCGGCTCTTCAATTTTAAAAAATAATTTATTGTTATATTTGTGTAGGGTGCACTCACACTGTCAATTACCTCCTGAAAAACACCATTAGGGACACACATGTGGTTGAACAAACTGGGTTTCATAACACATTGTGGAGAGGGAGAGCATACATCCTGTGAATCAATGGAGCGTCTCTGTAAAACGACTGAGCAATTTGAGCTTGTGACATCATTTTAAGGAGGGTTTAAGAACAGTGGATCCTGAGCATGTATCAGATATTGTCAGGAAGTGGAAAGAAATTTATGGATTCATAGTAAATCTTATGCAGAAGAATAGAAGACTAACTAGAAACAAAAGCCAAATAATTTAAAGAAGAAGCAACCATTCATGCTAGCATGATAAAGGATGGTTTGGCTATTTTTGTGGCTTAGATAATGGTCATATTTTTGTCTGTATTTTGGTGTAATTATTGGGAACACTTGGTTTTGTTATGATTCATCAGGGTCACAGAGTAGTTTTGTCTCATTTTGATGTTCTGTGAAATTGAATGTTGAAATGTTCAAAATGTTCAAGAGAACACTAAGATCTAGCATACACTAAATCTAGCTTATAGTACTGGACAGCTTCCGGATATGTGTTGTTGCTTTCCCTTTCCCAAAATACAGTCTCATACAAATGTGTGGGGAGGAAATAAGTATGTGTGTGTGTATTTACACAAAATATATCATTTATGTTGGTCCACTTATTTGTGCAAAATTTGTTATTCTCATAATGTATATCAAAAGACTGGAAGGAGTCAAATATTAATTTACCTTCCAACAAAATAGTACTTTTATTTGGAAGAAAATGCTGCTATTAGAGATTTTAGAGGTCTAAAACATAACAAGCAACAAAATCTGGCTTAAATAAAATACACTATTTTGATATTCATGAGACATAATCAGTCTTTCTAGATAACTCTGACACCACGAATTGTGAACTCTTAATGACTTAGTAAATTTGTGAATGTGTCAGAAGCCTTTGCCACTTAAATGAACACACTCTTAGTCATTTTATATCTCCAGACTTTTGATAGATTACTGATTTTATTTTTGAAAAATGATGTATTGCATTTTTTTCTGCATATAAAAGTAGAAGTACAGTTGAAGTGAGATTTCAGATTATGTTTGTTCTTTCTGAATTTAAAGTTATGTGTTAATATGAGTGTTATATTAATATGGCTTTATTGGATTGTAAGGAGAGGAGAGAATTAACTAAATATATAATCAATGAGGTGAGCATAATCTGTTTACTGTATGTCATGTATACTGTGATAACTCACTATATAAGAATGTTTTAGCAAATTATCTTCTTTATAATAACTTATTGAGAAATAATTTACATAGTGCATAATTTGCTTTTCTAAAAGTTTCAGATATCTTCATAGCAAAGTGCAACCATTACCATTACCTTATTTTAGAACATATTCCCCACCCCAAAAGAAACCCATACCATTAGTAGTTCCTCTCCATTGCCTCTTACCCACACCCTGAAAATCACTCATCTGTTTTCTGTCTTTATGGATTTGCCAATTCTGGACATTTCATATAATTAGAGTCATGTAATATGTGGTCTTTTTTGATTGGTTTATTTCAATTAACATAATATTTTCAAGATCTATGTTGCAGCAACCATCAATAGTTCATTTCTTTTTATGGCCAAATAAATATTACACTGTATGGTTATAATATATCTGTTTATCTGTTCTTCAAAAGATAGATCTTTAGGTTGTTCTTACTGTTTTACTTTTATCTTTATTCCTTTAAGATTCATTTTATTGTTTTTAGAAAAGATGAAAAAGAGAGAAGTGGGAAGGGCCAAATGCAGTCTCCATAGTTGCACATCATTAGATATGACATAGTTTCATTCCACACAGGTGGATGTGGGGCCACATGGGGTAGAACCAAACTGAGGGCCTCCTACATGGGAGGCAAGAACCTTCACAGCCATCCTGGTGGTTACTAGTTTTGCCACAGTTCAGCATGTCAGTTTGCACAGGCTGGGGCCAGGATTCGATCCCTGGACCTCACAAGTGAGCAAGGCAAGCTCTAAACCTGTTGAGCTATCCCAGAATCCCACTTTTTTACTTTTATATATGGATATTCATGTACAAGTATGTGTGTGTGGACATATACAGAGGGTGCCCCAAAAAATGTATACACATTTCAAGAAAGGGAAAAACTATGTTAAAACTTTAATACAAAATATATACCCATAACAAAAGACGAATACAAGTCATACTTGACTTCTGTAATTGCAAGATGTGCTCAAAGTGGTTACCATCAGCATCCAGACACATCTGATTATGGTGAACTACTGCTTGAGCATTGACCAGAGTATCCACTTGTGTTGCTGTGCATGCTGTTTCAGTTTATCATGGGTTTCAAACTTATCACAACTGCATGCAACTGTTAGGCATGTTGGAAAATCTGTTGCATACTCATGCCTCCATTGTCTTTGTACTTCCACAATGTTCTCGAATTTTAAATACCACTTCAAAATTGTCCTGTGCTCCTCTAATGACAACCATGCTTTCTCCAGTTTTTAAACTGTCTTGCCTATTGCATGGTGATGCTAGCTTTCATTTTATTAAAGTCATCTTTTGAGCAAATGTCATACTACACGCTGCTACCATAATTTAATTCAACTTCTAAAAGTAATACATAGATAACATCTCCTAAAACGTGTATACATTTTTTGGCAACCCCTATATTTCCAGTTCTTTCAAGTATATCACTAGTAGTGAAATTGCTAAATTATATAACTCTATGTTTAACTTTTATAGGCATTTCCAAACACTTTTCCAAACCACAGATGCATTAGTTTACAACACAAGCAATGTATGAGGGTATCAATTTCTCCACACCCTCGTCTGTACTTATTGACATCTATCTTTTTTTTTTAAGATTTATTTTTATTGTTTTTTACAGAGAGGGAGAGAGATACAGAGACAGAGACAGAGAGAAGGAGGAGGGCCCAGAACAGTTTCCACAGTTGTAATTTACATAATTGGTTTTTCCACATAGTTTTGTTCCACAGGTGGGCGCAGGAGATGGGCCAGGGTCTCACCCTGCTGAGAACTGAACTGGGGGCACTCCCCAGTTCAGCATATGGGTCCACTCAGGCTGGGACCGAGATTCGATTCTCGGTCCCCAGGGCTGCAAAGTGAGAGCTTAACCCACTGAGCCATCCCGGCTTCCCCTACATCTATCTTTTTAAGGTAACTATTCTAGTTAGTATGAAGTGGTATTTCAATGTGCATTTAATTTTCATTTCTCTGAAGACTAATTCTGCTAACCATCTAAGTATATGCCATCTTAAGATGTGCTTTTTGGTTGTGTACATATTCTTTGAAGAAATGTCTCTAAATTTTGCCTAACTGAGAATTAGGTTGTCTTTTAATTGTTAAGATGTAAGAATTTTTTTGCATAGTTTGGATACAAGTTGCTTATCAGATATGTTTGAAAATATTTCTTGCCATTCTGTGGGTTATGTGTTTATTTTCTTGACTTGCTCTTTGCAGCACAATTTTAATTTTGGTAAAACCAATTGATATATGTTGTTTTCTTTTTCTTTTTATGTAACTTCTGCTTTTGGTATCATAATTAAGAAACTTTTGACTAGCCCAGATTACAAAAATTCACTCTTGTAATTTCTTCTGAGTTTTATCTCAAATACTTTGTTATAATTCCTTTTATGTTAATTAATTTTGTGTATGACTTGAAGTAAGTGTCCAAATTCATTTATTTGTGTGTAAGAATCCTGTTGTCTCAGAATCATTTCTTAAAGATACTTTTTTTTTTTCATATTAAGTTGTTTTGACACTCTTTCTTGAAACATTTGAACAAAAATGTAATAGATTGTCTGGATTCTCAATTTTATTCCATTGATCTATTTCTATTGGTATTCAAGTACTACTCTCTAATAGTGTAGCTTTTAGTAATTTTAAAATTAAGAAGTATGTCTCT
>PVKE010010116.1:0-43203 GCA_004027555.1 Craseonycteris thonglongyai | reverse complement strand
ATGTTAAATTGTCCACAGTCTTGTGGGGCTTCCACGCTCCCTAGGTCTCGGCTTCCAGCCCGCCCTCGATCCAGCTCCACTTTGACCATAGTCCCCCAATCCCCCTTTGTTTTTGCCAGCCCCGGGCCGCGCTCCGAGTCTCTGTCCCCGAACCGCTGCTTCCCTTTTCCTCTCCCGCTCTCCCCTTTTTTCTCTAACCGTTGTGTGTTCCGCGTTGTGTGGTTCTCTTAGTTGAGGTTTCTTCTCAGGGTTTCCCCTGTGGATTCCCCTCTGTTCACAAGGCCCTTCCCAGGCAGTTATGGGCGTTCTCCTCTCATGCCGCCATCTTGGATCTCCCCTCAATTATTACTCTGCAGACAGATCTTGAGCATTTGCTGTGTGTCAGGCCAGTGTAAGAGGCCAGAGGGAATACAGAGATGAGCTAGACCTCATCCCTCCTCTGAAGGACAGGCCATGGGGTGGAGGTAGAGGGTGGTGAGGAAAATAAGCTCCACTGGAGAGCAGGAGAAACAAAATCCTAGGAGTTCAGAGGAGGGGAGTTCACATGAAGACAGGAGAATCAGATGGTGCAATATGATCATCTATTGCCATTCATTCACTCACTCATTCATTTATTCATTCCAGACACATTCTCTAGAGGAGGAATATAAATGCATATTGACCACTCTCTTTTAGACATAGTGCTTCAAGTTTTCACATACATTATCTGATATAGACAATACAAAGACAACACAGTAGAAGGATTATAAACTTGATTGTCAGACAAACCTAGTTTAAATGCTAGTACTATCACCTTTTCCACAACGGGACTTGGGAACAATTCAGTTAAGTTCTCTAAACCTGCTTCCTTATCTGTCAGGTGGGGTTAAGAATCAAAGAATCGTCATGAGGATTGAAAGAGATGATGTTTATCAACCTTCTCACATATGGCTTGGCACAGAGTAGGCTCGAATAAAAATGCTGGCTGTCTTCCCTTCCTGTATCCTAGAGAACTTTTGTTTTTCTAAAGATAAAAATGATTGCCTATTATGGCTTCTAGAATTGGGCTGTATTCGTTGAAAAGGGAGCACTAATCTAGTCTAACACTCTTGACACTTTGATTACCTAATCTTTCAGGATGAAAGAGTGGGACGGCCCTTTCCTCTCCATTTTATCAAAGCCATTCCATTGCTAGCTGGACTTAATTCACAAGGCTGCATCAAAGCAAACTCTGCATTGGAAAGGATGACTGCTTTCTGTTAGGATATGGGTATCCATTTTATCTGGAGCTGGAAGGCCAGGTCAGCCTTGGGCCCTGAAGGCTTGCCGCGCTCAGGGTACCCATTTGGGGCATCACTACAGATTGAATTGTGCCCCTAAAAATTATGTTGAAGTCTTACCTGCAAGCACCTCAGAATGTGACCTTATTTAGAAACAGGGTCTTTGCAGATGCAATGAGCTAAGATGAGCTTATGCTGGAGTAGGGTAGGTGCTTAACATAGTGGGACGGTGTCCTAGTATAAGAAAACGGTGTGAAGAGAATACCATGTGACAAAAGAGGCAGAGATTGGAAGGCTGCAGCTGCAAGCCAAGAATTGATGGTGACCATCTGAAGCTCGGAAGAGGTCAGGAGAGATTGTCTCCCAGAGGTTTCAGAGGGAGAACGGTGCCATAGACACCTTGATTTTGAACTGCTAACTGCTAAAACTATGAGATAATACATTTCTGTTGTTTTAAGCCACCCAGTTTGTGGTTCTTGGTTATGGCAGCCCTAGAACACTGATAAGATATTCAATGAGTAGATAGTTTGTCTTCATTTTAAACATTCAGAAACTGGAACTCTCAAACTTTCTCATTTCTCCAGCACCAACCATTTAGTATCAGACTTGGCAGAGGCAATGAGTTTATCAAAGGAAAGAGCGAATAAGTGGTTGTGCTGAGAAGGGGTGTGAATTGCACAGGGTCCCACAGCTGTTGGAGGCAGAGTCTGCTCTTGAACTTGTCTCTGGGTGTCCAGTCAACTGTTTGCTCTGCTAGGACAATAACGATAGTTGCCAGTTAGCTCCCTGCTTACAAGCCTGGGTTTTACAGTGTCTCAGCATTAGTTTCCTCACTTGCAGCTTTTTGCCTGGTCCAATAAATAAACTTTCAATAAAAGTTAGCTGCTGTTGTTATTATTGTTATAATGATAGTCTTATATCATAAGTGGTTTACATGTGTTATTTAATTCTCAGGGTTGGCCTTGAGGTACATCTTATTATGCCAGTTTTGCAGATGAGGAGGCAGGGTGCAGAAAGGTTAAAGCCATTGCCCAAACTCGCAGAATGGGAAATGGTGGTGTGGCCCACAAACCAGCTGTGCAGCCTCCTGTTGCTCCTCCTGCTCATCTCTGTCCATCTTCATTCAGACACAGCCTTCTGGGCTCTGAATCAGCCACTTGCTGCAGGTGAGCCTCTGGCCCTCCATCTCCTGACTCAGTGATGCTGTCTGGCCAACCACAGCTCTGTCTGAAAGTGTCGGCTCTCCTTGATTAGTCTTTCTTATTCTTTGAAAATGTCTCCCTTGCTAAAATATAATTGTCAACATGATAAAATCACTATCGCATATGAATAGAACATACATAGGTGTAAAATATTTTAATTTAGTAATTAATAAGGGAATTAATAGGAGATTAAATGCCAATTTGTTTATATAGATTTATATTCTCTTTCAGATAAAACCCATTTTGATTGCTATGAGCAGGAATTATTTACATTGTCTTGAACAGGAGGCCTTTGCATTACCATTAGTTTTGTACAAGTTAAGTTTTTTCCCCTCACAGAGTATTATTAAAATAGCCTTAGTCAGTTAAAAGCCATCAAATGTGTATAGAATCTGATAACCCTGGGATCTCTAGACAACGTTCAGAGATCAACTGAAAGAACACCCAGTAATGTCTTTTGTCCATTTTCAGCCTTTGACAAAGTTTCCAGATATTCTTTTCAATATGTGCAACGCAAAGGGTTATTATCCATGAGATACATAGAACTCCTCATTAAGAAAGGGACAATAGCCATAAAATAAAAGTGGGCAAAGGATGTTAAATGTGCAATTCATAACATATCCAATGAAAACAAAGATGCCCAACCTCCTTAGTAATCAAAGAAATGCAAATTGAAACTATGAGATACCATTTCACACCCACCAGATAAAATTGGTAAAAATTTAAAAGTCAAACATTAGCAAGAACATGAAGTTCCAGGAATTCTCATCGTATGCTGGTGGTTGAAGTGTAAATGGATAATATCACTTTGGAGAGAAATTTGGCAATAGCTAGTAAAGTTGAAGAACTGTATACCCTATGACCAGAGAATCTACTCTTAGGTACATTTCCCAGAGAAACTCTTGTATACATGCATAGGGTGATACGTACAAAATAATCATGGCAGCCTTATTTATAATAGCAAATCACTGGAACTAAACCAAATGTCCATCATTGGGAGAATGGATAAAATAAATTGTGGTTTATTTCTGCCTTTGTACAATGCAATGCTATAGAGCATTAAAATAAATGAAGTTGAGTTACTTGTAACAATATGGATAAATTTCAAAAACTATGTTGCATGAAAAAAGCAAGTTGTAGAAGAAGCAGTGCAACTCCTTAAAGCTTTAAAACATGCAAAAACAGTATCACTGTTTTACAAGTACATATGTGATACAAGTATAAAAATATGAAATGGGATGACATACAAAATTCAGGACAGTCATTTCTTTTGGGATACAGGGAAGGAAATGAGATTAGGGACAATAACAATAACTGTAATATCTTGATTTTTAATAAAAGTGAGGGATATATGCAGATGTTTGTTATACTATTTTGATACTCTATATATACCTGAAATAATAGTAATAACAATAACAATGATGATGAAATACTTGTATATCATTTCCCTACCCTTTAAAATAGAAACACACATACACACAACTAGAAAATGTTGCACTTCTCAAAAGAACTAAAAATCTTGACTAAAAAAACAAATGCAAGCAGTTGGCCCTTTTGGGATGTCAGTCCAGTGTATGCATTCTTTGTTGGAATTTGGATCTTAATTTAGGTGCAGAAAAAGCCACTGAAAGGTTATAACTCAAAAGTGACCTCATCTTGGCTTGCAAGGACTTCTGGGACTGGCCTCTTTCTCCCTTTCCCAACCTCATCTGTCTGTTCCAGCTTTGATTTTTCTTCCAGTCTCTTCACACTTCTGGTAGGTTCCTAGTTACACTCTGCTCCATCATACCTCAGAGCAGTCACTCATGGCTTCCACGCTTTGATTTTTCTTCCAGTCTCTTCACACTTCTGGTAGGTTCCTAGTTACACTCTGCTCCATCATGCTTCAGAGCAGTCACTCATGGCTTCCACGCTTGGGACATCTTTCTTGCCACTTTCTTTCTGGCTAAGCCATGCTCTACCTTCCAGAGCCAGCACAGGCAATGCTATCTCTTAGGAAGGTCTCCTTATCCCCTGGGGATGAGTTAAATGTGCCTGGAACTCCCAGAGTTCCCTTTGATACTTGTGTCATAATCTTGTTTAGTTTTTGTCTGTCCAGCCCCCAGCAAAGTGCCTGAGTCTGGGGAAGTGTTTGGGAAGGGGAAGTTATGTTTGAGAGAAAGTATGAACTAGGTGTTTGTTCAAGTCCCTCCCAGAACTGCTGGCTTCTAATAATGGGTCATGTGGTTCTAACATTTCAGTCTGAATTAGCTCTTATGATAAGGTGACCAACTTTTTTCCAATAAAAAGGAGGACAGCTGATTCTGGGTGGTGCGCACATAATGCGAAGCAGAGGTGATGTGATGTGGACTTGTACATCCAAAAACTGTCTAATTGTTACCAATCAATGTCACCCCAATAAATTTAACAACCAAAAAAAAAAGAAAACCGATTGCACAACCAAAAGGAAAGAAAAGAAAAGAAAAGGACATCTAGTATTACATATCGAAAAGGAGGACACTTTTCAAGGGAGCACAGAACTTCCAAAAGGAGGACTGTCCTCCCTGAAGGAGGATGGTTGGTCACCTTACTTATGAGCCTTTGTAAAACTTGGTTAAGACCCCAGAAAGCACACTCTTGGAAGGGGGTAGGAGAGAGGTAGGTGGATGGGACAAGGGAGGTTTAGAATAAGATAACAGGGGAAGCCGGGGTGATTCAGCGGGTTAAGCTCTCACTTTGCAGCCCAGGGACTGAGGATCGAATCCCGGCCCCCGCCCATGCATACCCATATGCTGAACTGGGGTGTGCTTCCCATGCGGGAGGCCCGCATTCAGTGTTTGCCCCCTGGGTCAGCCCCTGGCTTGAGGGGGTCTGCCTCCTATGCAGGAGGCCCCCAGATCAGTTCCTGCCCTGTGCAGCCCCCCACCCACCTGTGTGGAATGAAACCATGTCAAAAACTGATGACGTACAACTATGGAGACTGCTCTGGGTCCTCCCTCTTCTCTCTGCTCTCTCTATCTCTGTCTCTCTCTCTCTGTCAAAACAAAACAAAACAAAACAAAACACCAATTAAAAAAAAAGAAATCTTTAGAATGAGATAATAGTGATGGGTCCAGAATCAAAAACAGACAAACAAACAAACTTTCTGCTGTCACTTAGCAAGTCAGGGACTGGGTAGATGGGAACCCAATCTCTTTGCTCCAGGCCAGTGCTCTTCCTTTTGTTCCACCTTCTGTTGCTTGAGAAAACAGCTGCTCTGTATCATCTTATTAAAATCTCTGCCAATGCATGAAACAGGAAATGACACTCCAGTTCGGGGGTAGTGAAACTGGGTCAGCTGCAGCAGGTGGCTTGGAACAGCCCACGAGGAGAGACACAGGAGAACAGACAAGGCTCGGGAAAGCAATATTAAACTGGAGCCAGGTCTAAGAAAAGTTTCTGCAGTTGAATCAACTTAAAGGAAGTTCGGTTCCAAAGGTCTGGTAACCCTTCTAAATGTACTCACACATCTGGATATTGGACTGAATCCCAGCAGATCTTGAGGATCATCTAGGACAGACTTTTGTGCACAAAAGAAAGGAATGATGAATGATCACACACATGATGCTGGCCAGGTGTTCCATTAGAAGATGGAATAAGACAGAAGCCATAAACAAGATAAGGCTTCCACAGCATCAAGAGAAACGTGGATGGCTTTACTTAATTATCTTGGAACCCCAAGGCCAACTCAAGGACGGGAACGTGGCAGGCTTTCACCGGGCTTTGCGGAATGAACGGATGGGCTCTGGAGAAATCTCAGGACTGGAAAAAGTCTCACCAGTCATGTCTCATATATCTGGGTTGGAAGAATGTTGGTGGCAAAATAAAAAACACGACTTTCTGTAAGAGCTTTTGGACATCAAGCTGATGAGAAACATGTCAGATCCACATCTCCGGCTGGATTAAAAACCAAGGGAAGGATCAGCAGCATTTTTAACGGTTAAGAATCAGGAGTTTTGGGGTGATGATGGTGGCTTTCCAGCAGTGCCCGCTTTAACTATCCCTCTTTTCCATAGAAATGCTCCCAAACACACAATAAGACTTACAGTTGCCACAGTGTGGAAGGAATGACTTCCATGAATAACTTTTAGGCCTCTGGGAGAAATTTCCGCTGACCACAGCATTGCTGGGATGAGGTTGAGAAATGACTTACCGGTACTTTGACCTCAAGAATAGCACCACAGCACAAGGCTGGGACAGCCACCTGCACACTACAGTGTTTGGCCTCCCATGGCTTGGGAACAGCCTTCTAACGTAGGTGGGCTTACCTCCCTTTCTTCCCAGTCCATTGGAACTCTTTCTCCACCCATTTGGTAACCGTTACTCTCCATCATGCGCCATGCAGTGAATGAAGCCCATGAACCTTTAAGGTGAATCCCTCTGAGTGTCCACACCAAAGCAGAACACTGGCAAATTGCACAGGGAGGAGGAGCCTTCTGGGTTCCAGGCCACTCCGGGCTGATTTCTTTGTTTCAAGCCTCGCTCTCTTCTTTTGTTCCATTATTTGATAGGTATTTTCACCCATTGCCATCATTCCCCAGTTGCTGCTGGATGATTTACTGAGTGACAGCTGCATCCTGGCTCCTCCTCTCTCTGAAGAATGCAGTTTTCATGAGGAAACAACAATTGCAGCTTGTTTTCTCCAGTCCCGTGGGGCGTGGGGTTACTGGAGTTTAGAGGTGCACAAAGACAACATGAGCACTCTGGATTTCTAGCCATGATTGGCAGCGCTCGCTTTGTTAGCTCATAGCACGTGCCGGGTGTAACAGCCTGATTTGGAGCTGGGACGAGGAGCCTGGGCTGCCTCACCCCAGACACCTGTACCAAAAAAAGTTCAACTGCAGAGAGGGAGGCAGTTACTCATCTTTCTGGCTCCGCACACAGTGACTTCACTGCTGGGAAATGGGCCCCAAGGCCCTGGCCAAACACAGGGAAGGAGAGCAATCAATATTGCAGTGGTTGCCGAAGCTGCCAGAAGCAGAAAGGGAAGCAAAGGGAGAACATTTTCTGAGTGCCTAACTCTGGATAAGATTTCAATTGCACAATGTCGTAGGAAAGCCACAGATGTCCGGATTCTACTAAAGAGAGGGAAACTGAGGCCAGAGGTGTGAGGCCCGGGTGTGAAGATACACAGCTGGTAGTTACTAGACTTCTGTCTGTCTCTGGTCCTCTCCCAGGGCTGCACCTAAAACTCAGAGGGCAGATGAGGCACTGGGCTGAGAAGACCACGCAGATCATACAGCCAGCCTGGAACCACTGCTGCTCTGAGGGCCGTCGCTCCAATTGTTGGATTCTGCTCATCTGTAACCATCTGTAAACAATCAGGCATCCTGAGACTCTGGCCGGGTGGGAAGGTGGGAGGAGAAGGGAGGCTTCTCAGGTGGCTTGGGGTCTCTGGCCCACTGCAGCCAACCCAGAGAGGCTTGTGGTTTCCTCTTCACACCAAGGGGAGGCAGCAGAGAGCAGTCAGCGCGCCGGCCAGTCTTCCTTCCCCAGAAAAGCCCACTCTTGTTCCACTTGGTTTTGTGAGGTGGGAGAGTTCATTCTTCTCTGTGGGCTGCAGTTTCCTCATCTAATTGGGGATGACAATCCCCACCTCACAAAAATCCCTCCCTGGATTGGAGACAATAAGGAGATCCTGGATTTACCTGGTTTTGCCAATCAAATATGGGGTGGGGGTGGGGATGAGGGGGCTTGAGTTTCAATGTCTCCTCAAGTCTATTGTCTTGCATGCAAAGTTCCCTTAAATCCTTTGTAGAAGTAGGTAGGCAAAGCAAGTACAACTAAAAAAGATTTTACCAGACAGCTGTTCTGAGAAAACACATTTTTTAAAAAATCTTAGAATTATCAAAACATTAAAACATTTTTGGAAATCTAATTGGATTGTGAGTGATATTCACTCATGTGAGAAATACCTAATAATTATCTTCTATGCGCAAAGACACTTTGGACACAGTTGCTGCGCTCATGGAGCTTACATTCAAGTGGGGAGGTAGGCTTTGACTGCTTGAGTGTAAACACATGTGCATAAAGTGTAATGTTAAATTATTCAAGTTTAATTATGGTAAGTGCTAAAAAAGAAAGACTGACTACCTCATGAACGTAGGATAGGGAGACCTGACTCAGATTTGGAGAATTGGAGAAATTGATGCGTCAAATAAAATCTGAAAAAATGTGTGGGGGTTAGGTATGTGAAGTGGAAGAGGCAGAACAATTCCAGGCATTGGGAATAGCAGCGATATGGGGGAGGAATCTGGAGAAAGGGACTGGGAGGTCTGGTGACAGGTAGGTAGAAGCCATCCCATCGGTCAGTGGTGTAAACAGACATTACACCTCAGCTGAATCCACTACCTGGTGAGACCTGGAGGATGTTTGTTTAATAAACTACATACGCACAAGGAAAAGTCTGGAAAAAGCCATCAAGCTATTAACAGTGGTGTCTTTGGGTGAATGGATGAGTATCTTTTATTTTCTTGTTTTTTTGGTATCTCTAAATTTTCTGGTTTTCCTGAAAGGAACATGTGTTGTTCTTACAATAATAATAAGAAGAAAACAAACAAAAAACTCAGTAAAAGTTGTTTAAAAATATCAAATTACAGAACACATGTCTCCAGGACATGCTTAGGAGCACAGTCATTTTAAACTAAGCGCTCACCAAAGGACAAACTGTTACAGCTAATCCCCACTGACAACCCCCCACCCCTCGCTTGCATGGTCAGAGAATTCCCCCTGAGAGTGGCTAAGTGCCTGTCCTATGCTCGCACGGTTGCCTATCCCACATCTGCAGTGGTCGCTAACCACGCACACTCACTGTCTGCACAGCTCAGCCAGCCCCCACCTCACCAGCCCTACCAGAAGGAGTCACTGTCGCTCCCCTGGCTCTGGTTTGGCCCTGCCCGTTTGCTGAACCTTGTCTGAGCAGCCTAGGGAGTCCAAGGGTGGGTGCGGGCCAGTGTAAGTCATGTGGCCGTGGTCCCAATTTTTGATGTGCAGTGGTGAGGCCTGAGGAACCGAATGCTCAAGAAGTCTCTGTTTTTACCATCGTCCTCTCAGCACGTCATCACTCATCCTTGATTTTTCATATTTATCCCTTCATTTCCCGCTGGAGCTCAAGGACTTCTTTGAGTCTCAGCTTGTCTGGCAAGGGTCCTGAGAGCCAGCTAAGTGCTCACAGCCCTGCCCACCCTGGATCATCTCCTTGGCACCCTCTGACTGCAGGTGACCACATTGCCTGGGAGTTAGTGGTTGCTAGTGTGACTAAGTCAAGTGTCCCTTGGATTCTTATTACTGTGCTTGGACCACTAATTGGACCTTGCCCATCCCGATACCTGCTGGATTCTACTTTGATTTTGCCACATGTTAGGCAAGGTCAAGGGGACGACACACTCTTAGCTTTGGCCCCGAAAGCTCTTTTCCTTGTATGCCTCCCTGACCTCACCCAGGACCACTTGCCCTCTTATTTCCTGCACTTGAGAAGCGTCGGCCTTCTTTTCGTTTCTTGAACCCGCTAAGCTGTCTTCTGACCCAGGGCTTTTGCATTCACTTGCAGTTCCCACTGCCTGTGTCTTTGCCTGGTGGTTCTGTTCCATTATTGGGTCTCAGTTCAAGATGACAACCCCAGGGCCTTCCCTGACCATGCCTAAGGATGCCCCTCCAGGCTTCTCTCCACCAGGGTGGGCAACCTCTGTCAGCACCGGCTGGATAGTAAATATTTGAGGCTTTTGTGAGGCACAAGTCATCGCTGTTGCATAGTCTTCTTTGTTTTCCTTACAACCTTTTATAAATGTGTAAACTCTTCATAGTGTGCAGTTCCATGCCAAGACAGCATGTGGGTAAGAATTAGCCCTGGGCTGTTTCAGTAACTTTTCCTCTAGATCATCCCTCTGCTTTATTTGCTTCATAATTTATCACCATCTGACATTATCTTGCACATTTATAAACTTGATATTGTTGGTCTCTGCCAATAGAGGGTGGGAAATGTGTCTGACTCACAGCTCTGGTGTCTGGTACGATGCCTGGCACATAGTAGGCCCTCAGTACATCTTTGTTGGGTGAATAAATCAATGAATGAATACGTGAATGAATAGGTTACAGAGGCCAATGAATCTGGGTCTGAATCCACATCTGCCTTTTAGTAGCTGTGTAAATTTAGGAAAATCATTAAACTTTCCAATCCTCGATTTGGTCCTTGGTAAGAAGATGGTAACAAAGGCTCTTTTGCTACATTATGGGGGTGATGAGTTGAGAGGACACTGATAAAGCACCCCGCCAGGAGAAAGCTCTCATTAAGCACTAGTGCCCTTCTGCTTGGCTCTTTCAGCAGGCCCTCCCCAATAGAACAGCATTTGCCACCCATTCTGTGCCCAGACCCCGGTCTGCGGAGTCTCGCCTTCCTTATCTTCCTCTTGTTAAACCCTCATCCCAGCATGCTTGGTGGCAGAGCCTCTCCATGTATGATAAGCCTCTTGGAGCAGCAGACAGAGTGTCTATAGCAGAGGCCACTGCATGAACTTGCGATAAAGGCCATTGGGGACACGATGGAAGCTGAGAGAACAGAGCTGTCCCCATGTATATGAAGATCTCCTTGGATTTGGGGGTTAGCCCCACCCCTCTACATTCCTGGCCAGGCCTGGTTTCAGCTCTGTAACTCCCTTGACTCTTAGGAGAGAGAGAGGAGGATACAGAGCAGCCAAAGCGGAGATTCCATCCTTCCCCCAGGCCCCAAGCAGGGCTTCTTGCCTTCTGAGCTCCTCAGAACTGGAACTAGGTGTCTGCAGTGTGTGCTGCCCAGCCTTGGCCATGTGGAGGGTCTTGGAGGACTCCCATCACCCTGGAATGTCAGAGCTGAAGGGAGCTGCGAGAACCCTTGTGCAACGCTCTGGTGGCCCCTTGGCTTCTCCTTCCCTTCTCTCTACCACTGCCTCTTCCAGCCTGTTTGCTTTCTCCTGGGGGCCTGGCCTCTCTAGTCCATTCTGTTCCCACTGACCGAGTCCCCTCTATGTCTCATTAGGCCAGTCTGTGCTTTTAAGTCCCTACCTCTTGATGGCTTCCCATTGCCTCTCGATGAAGTCTAAATGCTTAGTCTGTTCTGTGCTGCTCTCCACAATCTGGGACCCACCCACCTTTGCTATTTGTCACTCACCTCCCGCCACTGTCCTATGGCTCTTCCCTGGGCTCCTATTCGTTGCAGCCTTCATGCCCAGCTGGATCCAACGCCACCTTTCCTGTCAGGTTGTCCCGCCCTTGTCTTTTTCCTTTCTCCAGACTGCACCGCGTGCTCACCTGGCTTCTAGAGCAGTTCTGCGGTGGAGCTCTCCCTTACATGATAAGCAGATAGCACAGATCCACTGTTTGTCACGCGCCAGTCCTCACGCTGTCCTAAGTGCTTTAGGGGTTAACTTGGAGGCTCACAACCATGTTCCAAGGTGGGTGATGATTACACTACTTTATAGATGGAAAAAAGTGAGGGACTATGATGTCGAGTAACTTGCCCAAAGTCATGCAGCTAGTGAATAGTGGAGCTTGGACTTGGACCCAGAGTCTGACTGCAGAGGCCACGCCTAAGGTGCTGAGGTCGTGAAGCTGAGCCAGGCACGGCGCCTGCTCAGGAGAGATTCGTCTCCAGAGCAGTAACAGGAGAGGGGTATAACACTGCAGTCAGCACACAGCCTGCCCCAAACCGGGGCCAGGCACCCGCTGAACTCATATAATGAACAAATGAGCGATTATGGCTTCTGTTCAGGCTACCCCGTCCACCCAGCAGTGAAGAGGACTAACAAGGCCTTCCAAGTCACGTGATATGCTTGTTTGAGGGCCCAAGTACCTTTTTTCTTCATCTTAGAAAAATATGTTCCAGGGCTAGAAGTAGATCCTGCTTCTGTGACAGGCGTGTCATTGACAGTGCTTGAAATGCACGCATGTGCAGCCCTTGCCTCCTCCAGCAGTGGTCTTGTGGGCTGGATGCTGCCTCATCGCAGTCCTCACCAAGGTGATTGACAACGTCTGCTGTGCTCACTTCGCCAGCACACAATGTCTGCTCGGGTTGGACTTTGTGGACCTCTCTGTAAGCTAACATGCGCGAGGTATCCAGAGTCAAAAATAGTTTTATGTCCTGTAGATTCCATGTGAGTAGCTTTTATAAATGGATCATACATGGATCTCCAAAGTGCAAACCCCATCAATTCTACCTTCCTCTCAAGAACCTCTGGTGGCTCCCCGGTGCCTCCTGAATTAAGCGTAAACTCTTCATCTTGACTTTCAAGACCTTTGCTAATCTGGGTGCGGAATTTATCTTTCCATTGTACCCATCAAAGTCCTTGACGTCACAATGAAGTGGGATTACTTGCTGGGAGAAAAGTGGGGTAAGGTTATAAATTGGCTGACCAGACAGATTGTTTTAAACAGGACAGAAAACAACAGTACTGTCCCATTTTAAATGGTACATCTGTTCAGCCTACTGACACCTTGAATTTAGTCCAGTGAGACTAGGCTGACCCTACATACTGTTTGAAATGGGACATTTCAAATGGTACATCTGGTCAACCTAGTTACAAGGGGCAAAGGCCTTGCAGCCCCACACCTGCATCTCATGTCAGTGTTACCTGCTCACCTGTGTGACCTTGGATTCCTTACTCCAAAACCTAAGCTGTTTGCAGGACAACCTGCTGCCTCTCTGATCTCCTATAGGCCTCCCCACATGGTAGAAAGGTATAAAGAGGGTCACAGTCCTGGGTAGGGGTGGGAGAGAGAGGACCTTGCACAGTGCCAGGACTTATCAGGGACTTTGAAACGTAGTCCTCTTTATCCTTCTTTCCTCCTACCATGTTGTGGATTCTGTTAAATGCATTCTGCTTAGGTAACTTACAAGTGCCAGTTGAGGGATCCAGAAGTAGTTCCTTTAGGTGGCATCAAAGTTCTGTGCCTGAGAATCACAAGTTCCATTTCAGTTTCCTAGGGATGCTCCATCAGAGGACACCCTCTGTCCTTTCGGTCAGGTCAGGGTGCTGAGAGTGTTCAGGGGTCCAGGTCAAACCCACCAGAGCATGAGTTGTAGCCTCTGCCTACAGGAAGGCTTGGAGGGGGAACAAGGGGAGGGTTGTGGGGCTCCTGGCAGGTATGCTGTGGTCTCTTAGTGAATATAATTTTCACAGGACAGATGTTTTCTGCTGGCAGAAGAAAGAAATAATAACTGTGCTAGGACCCCCCACTTCCACGGCTGGAGGGTCGCCAGCACTAAATCAACAGCTTTTGAGTATGTGCACACGTTCTTCCAGCCTGACCAGTGGTTGAGAGCCACCCTGGGTCCTTGCAGGAGAGTGTGTGTGTGTGTGTGTGTGTGTGTGTGTGTGTGCATGAGTGTGTCAGAGTGCATGTAAATGTGTGGGACTGAATATGTGGGTGTGTATGAGATAGAATGCAATGCTCAACCCCTGACTGGCCTCAGGCCCCCAAATGCCTCCTCCTTCAGGAAGCTTTCCCAGAGCCCCACAGCTGGAAGCAAATACACTCTTGGTACTGAAAGCTCTGCACCCAGTATTCCAGAAGGCCTTGCCAAGTGTGAAATTCAGACTGGAGAATGTTGAACTGTATTTGAAGCCCAGCATCCTTATTCCACAGCTGATGATCTCAGGCCCCCCGCTTGCTTACTCTAGAATAGGAATAACACTATCCACCTATTAGGGTGTCCTGGGGATTTAATGAAATAACATGGTGTGCCTGGCAGAGAGAAGGCCCTCAATAAGTGAGTTTCCCTTCCTCCCTACTGTTGCCAGCTTTGGGGGTGGGGGCAGCACCCAGATCCTTTTTCCATCACCTCGAGCTATGCTGGCTTTAGCACTTTCTCAGGGAAGAAAACGAGAACATATAAACCCTTAGGGAGAATAGTATGGTTGACACATTGTAGGAACCAAGATAGATTTGGTGCCATAATGAAAAATCAGCTGACAGACAATTAACTTGGTTGTGTATTCACTTATTCTTCATTTATATAGTAAATATATTATTAGTTCAAGTGACTTGACTGCATTGATCAATAAAGAAGTCACAGAATAATAGGATTAGCAGGGATTCGAAGATCATGTGGTTGCTATGTAGAGAGGGGTAGTGACTTGTTTAAAGACACAGCCATGTAATGGCCAAGCTGAGTTTTGAATCGGGACCTCCTGACTTTTAGATCATTGCTAAGCACCACTAACTAGGCTTGGCTCTGGGTGAGAGTCCCTGCCCTTTTGGTCACTTTCTGCGTTGGAAATGACACATTTCAGGCTTGCTCCCACTCAGTGCCCCATGACTGATGTATGGGTGGGAGTTGCCATGTTTACTTTCTTTCCTCAATTTCCCCTGTGATGGAAGAATAAAGAATTCTTTGGTGTCTGGTAGCCCACACCCACCCGACTCCCCCATGAACATGAAAGAGTGCAGGCAGCCGCTTTCACTTCTAATTTGTCTCCAATGGAATAATCCAGAAGGTGGTTTCTGGGGTTTCCTGGAGACAGAAATGCTACCTGCTCTGTGGCTGGGCCTGAAGGGGAACTTTCATGAAATAGGGCCCAGGTATTTGATGTCGCCTGGATAGAATAATGAAACACTTCTTACAGGCAATTTATGAGTCTGAGAAACAGGCAGCTGACTTTCAAAGGCAGCCGCCAAAGTGTCAGCAGGCTTCTCTTAAGGTCAAGGCGGAGATGAAAACCCGCCTGAGGCTAAATGACGGGAGGTTTGAATTTGGGCCTGTGTGTGATGGATTTCATTCCAAGCTGTTGGCACCTTTTGCCACACCCTTCTCCTGCATTATTAAAAAGACCATTGGACTTTAAATTATAGGCCTGGGTATGAATCCTGATTTAAACACTTACCTGCTGTGCAATCTTGGGAAGTCACTTGACCTCTCTGAGCATCAGTGTTCTTAGGATTAAAATGGAAATAATACCTTCACCTCTAATAACTAATATGCAAATTAATTGTGAGTGCCAGGCATATAATAGAAAGTCAAAGCTTTTTTTTTTTCTTTTTACAGTTTTTTTTTTGGTTTTTTTTTTTTAACTACATGCTATTAAGTCAGGAACCTGGAACCTAGCACTAATTCTGTCAGAAAACTTTCTGTGGCCTGTGATCAAGACATATTTTTCTTTCTAGACTTTATTTCTCATATCAAGTAATAGAAATTTACTGGAGGTTTATGTGCTAAGAAATATGAAAAATGCTTTATTTCCTCATTTCCTTCTCCTCCCTCTCTCCCTCCCTCCCTACAAATATATATCTAACACACCTACTATGTGTTAGGTACTGTTGCAGTGGGGATATGTCAATGAGCAGAATGGACAGAATTTGATGACTCTGCACTTCTATCAGGGGAGCCAGGAAATAAAATAAGTAATGTGTACAGTACATAGATATTGAGTGCTATGGAGAAAAATAAAGTGTGGAAGGGGATGGGGCCTGTATATGTGATTTTAAAGGGTAGGGGGAGTCAAGTAGGGCCTCCTGAGAGGGTGGTATTGAGCACAGGTGTGGGGAAGTGAGCATCTACATCTGGGGAGAGCCAGAAACAATAGCAAGTACAAAGGGGGGCCCCTGAAGTGAGAATGTGCCTGCTGGGAGCTGGGACCGCCCTGTGCCTCTAGCAGGGGGAGCAGAGGGAGAAGAATGGGAATTGGAGGCCCTGTGACAACGTGCCTCCTGCCTAGCCAGTTCAGTAACTTTTGCTTTTTCACTGAGATGGGAAGCCAGTGAAATGGGCGCTCCCCCCACCCACCCCTTTAACTAGATTTTTATTGCATAAGACTTTTCTTATCTTTACCTTTCTCAAGAAGCATTCTTGTTTCTCTTCCAGGAAGTTCTGACTATAAAACCTTGCCCTTGATTCTACCCCTCACCCCAATGCTTGCTCTTTCTCTCTCACCCCTCCACTTCGTCTTTCCATTTGAGCATTTTGAGCAGAGAAGTGATGAGATTGCTTCTTGCATTATAAAAGCATCACTCTATTATGCCAGTCAGACCTCCCAACCACTCCATGATGTTGGTGTTACAATCCTTGAGGAAGTAGGTTTTTTCTTTCTACATAAGAAAAGGATAAGAAAGGCCAAAAGGCTGGCAGTTTCTCCCAGGCCACAGGGTGCTCACTGACTGGAATGGCTCTGTCCTTGGGGCCACACAGCACATGGGTCATTACTGTCCATGACCTTTCCGCAGAAGCATGGCAGCACATCTCCAGATTTCCCAGTTGTGTTCTGAACATCCCTGAGCTTTTGCTTGTTTTTCTTCAACTGTTTTATTTTCTTAAGAGAACAGCTACGTGTAGGTAGTAATTATCGTTCTAGACAGCACAAATAACGCTACTATCATTGCAGAAAGCTCTAGTGGTCAGTAGTTATCAAGACTTTGCCTTCCTGTGATAGACACAGTGGAATTCCTGAATTTCAACTTTTCTACGTCACTCGATTACAAAAAAAGTAACACAAATAGGGTGGTATTGGCCTAAAACCAAACACAGATATCAAAGAAGCAGAATGGAGCCCCAAACTGAACCTGCATAGATGGTGCTGGGAACACGGGACCGCCATGTGCAAAACAACAGCACCGGGTGCTAGAAAAGAAAACCAGCGATTTTCCTCCCCAAGCCCTGCTTTTGCTGGGTCCTCTGATGACTGACACTTCTCAACAGCGTTTGCTCACAGGAAGCTCCTCCTTACCGTTTCCTCTCATGTCCATGTCAACCGGGGAGATACTGAGGTAAAGCAGGTAAAGAAGGTTGTTCCACATGGTCCCTGAAGCCCCAGCATCTCCAGGGCAGATACTGAATAATCCAAATTCTCTCAGAACAGGTGGTGTGGAAGGCCGTGAAGAGGCATCACGCGGACGCTCATCCCCGGATCTCCGGGGAGGTTGGCCCTGGGCTCTCCTGAGAGCTTGGCCCCCAGCTCCCCCGTGATCGCCCCAGGCTGGCCCCCTGCTCTTGTGCTGGGCTGGCTCCCTGTTTTACAAAAGTGGCCCCACAAGAAGTGCTCACTTAAATAGGCCCAGGAGGAAGTACTCACATGAAGCCTGCCTGGGAAATGATATGAATAATAGATGACCTTGTTACTGGTTAATGTATTCATTACAAAAAAAAAGAGTATGCCTTACTTTAGGGTGTGGTCCTTATGTTGTCATTCTTTTGGTGTCTCAGTGGAGGCCTGGGTGGGACCAAGATTTCTTTATGGCTGAACTGAATCTCTTCTGTCCTTATCTCTGCTTAACTTCTAGTGTCTCTGTTCTGCTCTCTCCCTTGTTCTAGTCGCTCTCTGGCAAGCCTGCGTACTTCCTCCCAGAGCATATACACAGCCTAGCTTGCAGCCCAGGACTCTATAGGGCACTCGTACAAGCTTCTGGGGACCCCTGTCTGTGCAGTTCACTCCTCTCCGGTGCCCTGCCTCACAATTCCAGCCATTTCAGCTGATCTGATCGCTGATCTCACCTCCTAAGCTCATCAGAATCATCAGGTTCTAGACAGACGGGCTCTGCTCTGCAGAAGGGGGACATGATTCCTAGACAGAGAGCTGGGGCGGTTGTGGGTCTCACCATGTGAACTCCCCTTCTTCCAGCGATCCCAGGCCATGCCACCTGTTGTCCAATGTCAGAAAACTGTTGCCTTCTGTGTTTTGTCCAGTTTCAGGGTTTTTTTTTTGGCTTAATGGTGGCAGTCTACTTTATAGCAGTGATTGATTGCATCATACCCTGAAATAGAACCCCATTAATTAGCAAGCAACTGTAAATCATGAACGACCTACACCTGTTCTTTTATAAGTTCCTTTGCTACTGGGTTTTTCTCATTGACAGTTTAATCTGCTCAAGAGCTAGCATCACATTGTCTAACTGGTTCCTCTTCCTTTGTTCTTATTATTTTTTCCATTGAGATTCTCTGGGAAACTGAATTCTTTCCTTCTATCATGCAGAAAATTCAGCTCTCACAGCTCCTGTCCCCAAACTACATAATCAAAGTCATACAAATTCTTAGCAGAAAAAAAGTCCTTCTTCCATGTAAGAGGATCTGACTTTAGAAGATGGTTGTAAAATTATAAAAAGTAAAACAATTTTTTTCTGTTCCAATTTTTATTGTTATTATATTATTAGCTAACTCATCACCATGCTTTTCACCCTGATTCCCCACAGATCTATTCTCTACCCATTGGTCAGTATTTCTAAATCACAAATCTATGTCACTCTTCAATGGCTTTTCCTAGCATATAAG
The DNA here is from genome assembly GCA_004027555.1 of Craseonycteris thonglongyai. Lineage (NCBI taxonomy): Eukaryota > Metazoa > Chordata > Mammalia > Chiroptera > Craseonycteridae > Craseonycteris > Craseonycteris thonglongyai. The sequence goes on along the minus strand of PVKE010010116.1, from coordinate 24,496 downwards.
ATAGAATCCCATATCCTCAACATGTAAGTCCTTCCATAAACTGTTTCTTTCTGTGTCGCCAGCTTCATCTCTTGTTATTCGCTGTGTGTCTATGTGAGTGCGCTCATGTACCCTCCCCCCCACACATATAGCTCCTGTAAAATTGCAATCTCTGTGGGTCTCAACACACACGAAGCTATTTCTTTCCTCTGTTCCTTTTCTCAGACTGTTTCCTCTATCTGGAATGCTCGTTTTCTCAGTCCAACTTTTGCATCTTTATCTGGCTATCCCAACTCAATCTTTAAGACTGAGCATAGAAAGGTTTTTTTTCCTGAAAGGATTCCTTGGCCCTGACCTTCCATAGTCGGACCAGACACCCCCTCAAGGCTTCTACTAAGCTCCCCGCTGCCTATGTCCCCACACAGACTAGGAGAGTAGGACTTTGTCTGTCCCTTTGGTCTCACCAGTGCTCAGTACTACCTGGCACACAGTATGTGTTAACTTGTGTATTCATGTATCTATCAAATACATGTTTTTTGAGTACACAGTATGTGCAGGGCACATTGTTCCCAAATCTGTGCCCTATGACAGTTTGTATTCTGGTGAGAAAGGCAGAAAGCAAACAAGTAGATCCATAATATAATATAGGAAGTGATAAGTCTATGGAGAAGAATAAAGCAAAGTAAGAGTGAAACAAGCTGTAGGGGTGCTAGTTTGGATAGAGTGAGGGGAGGAGCTACGCAGATATCTAGGGGTACAGCATTCTAGCAGAGAGAATGAAGAATTTGAAGTGGGAGCTTTCCAGGTGTGCTCAAGGGAAGAGCAAGCAGAGGGCTATGGCTGGAGCAGAGGGAGTGGGCGGGGCGCAAGACAAAACCGGTCCCAGATCTCCGGTCCTGCTAGGCCGAGGTAAGAACTGGCTCTCCCCTCATCCCCTCTCTGTTTGGGGAAGCCGTGGGGAGGTTTCGAACAGGAGGATGACATGATCACATTGGTGCTGTAAAAGGCTCATACTGCCTGCTCTACTGAGAGTAGACTAGAGGAATAAGGGCAGGACCCAGAGACCAGTTAGGAGGTAACTGTGCTGGCAAAGACAAGAGAGCACGTGGCCTGGACCAGGGTGTTAACATTGGCAGTGGGTTAACATTGGCTTAGTGTGTATTTGAAACTGAATTCAGTTTCTTTATTATCTAGTTCCCCTATGAGCCCATAAGATTTTGGAAGGCAAAGCCTGAGTTTAATTTATCTTTATATCCTTAGTCTTTAGAATAAGGCTTGCTAAATGATAGATGTACAATATTACTTTTAAATTATTTCCATTTTTTAAACAGGTAAATATCTGAGCATGGTATAAATGATAGAAGGAGGAGATGCTGGAATAGCTCAGTGGTTAAGCGCTTGCTTCCCAATTGTGAGTTTCGGGGGTCAATTCGTAGCCCTGGCCTGTTTAAACCCATGTGCTGAACTTCAGTGCAACTGGTAGCCACTGGGATTGCATGGGAGTGAAGCTTCTCACCTCCCATGTGGAAGCCCTGGTTCAGTTATACCCTGCGCAATCCCACATTCACTTGTGGGGAATGAAACCATGTCACAACTAATGATGGACAACTACGGAACTGCTCTGGGTCCTCTCCCCTTTTCTCTTGTGCACGCTCTCTCCCTCACCTTTTCTCAAACAATAAAATAAACCCTTAAAAGGAAATGATAGAAGGATGATGTGTGATATCTCATCGTTACCCTCATTTTCCAGATGAGGAAACTGAGGTTCATAGAAGTGAAATGTCAGTCAAGTTCTCACAAGTGACGAAGCTGGTCTTTAATCTCAAGTCTGGCTGACCCCATATCCCCTCTCTTTTCAAGTCCCTCCCTTGGGCTGATACCCAGAGGGTGCTGGGCAGCCACAGGAGAGATGGCTGGTGCAAGCATGGCCATGAGCCGCGAAGCCATCCTGGGACGACAGACAGAGCCTCCTTGCAGAACAAAGCCCGAGGGTTGCCCGAGCAGGACCGATGTGGTTTGGGTCAAGCCTCCTTTTCCAGGCCGTCAGCACACACCTGTGTGGCTGGTCTTCCTGATTCGCACAGGGGGGTCACATTTAATTTTTCTATTTTTTGAATATAAAAAAAAAAAAGGAAGAAAAAAGTGAAGTCCCAGTTGCCAAGTCTGTTAACGACACACATAATGGTGTGTTAACACGGGCGATTATCGAGCTGGACAGCACCCAGATTTCTGCCAAAACAAACCTTTCTGCTCAGCTGACCTGGGAATGCTTCAGCCGGAACGAGGCAGAGCGAGGAGGGGGCACGGCAGTCTTCCATGCGCTGGAAACAATTAATGCCACTGCTCTTGGCACCGCTGACTTCTCTGTGGGCTCTGGTGGGAAGGACTGGACCCCAGGTCTCCTATGACCCCTCCACCAGACCCCAGGCAAATCTCCACCTGTCTCTGGATCACAGTTTCTCCTCAAGTGGGTTGGATTCAGGATCTAAGGTCCATCGGTTTTAACTTTCTATGCTTCTGGGCGGCCTTCAAGGAACCAGAACACTAACTGAGACCAGGGCCCCTGGCACATGGGAGGAGGGGCCCGTCTGCTCTGCACAGCCACACTGACACCACCAGCTAGGTGGCCTGGGCAACACCTCCAGATTGCTCTACCAGCTGTGAGACCTTGGGTGTCACCTGAGTCTCTGTTTTCTCACCTGTAAAATGGTAAATGGGCTTTCCTTAATGAGCTGTTATGAGGATTAAACAAAATACAAGATGTAAGGTACTTAGTACAGCGCCCAGCACATAGGAAATGATGAATAAGTGTTAGTTTTCTTCCCTTACCCCTTATGCCTTCATTCTTTCTTCTTTTCTTCCTTCTTTTCCTTTATCCCCTCCCTGCTGCCTCCTGTTTTCTTCCAGAAGAAGAATCTGCCTTGAATTATGATGCTGTGAGCCAGTTTATGTGCTCCATTCAATTGCAAATTACTTGACTGCAGGGACCATGTGTGGGTCATCACTTTCCCCTGCTGCTCTGCATGCACAGAGCAGGTGCTCAATAAATGCTTGATGAGTGAATGAGTGCCTGGAAGGAGTGGAAGGCAAGCCTACCATCCTTGGTTTGGTTCTTGGCTTTCTCATCCCTCTTTCTTCTGATGGAAACCTAAAAAGCATACAAGCTCACACTCACTGACTCGCTTGCATACCCCTCCCTTCCCCCAGCTATAAAAAAACATTATATTTTAAAGTGAAACAAAGGTAATGAAAACCAGAAAGCCATGTTTTGTGTGAGATTGAAACCATGTGTTAAGAACAGGGATTCAGAATGATGAATCTGCACACGGCTGTTGGCAGTGTCCTCTCCGCCTGGCTGCTCTGGTCAGAAGCAGGAGCCTGCAGATCGGCCGCCCCCTGGCCGAACCAGCCTCAGTGGTCAGGGCAGTGGGCAGCCTAGCCATGGGCATGTGTTCCTTTGAGCATCCCTGGAGGGCACTGGTGGGGTCGGGGTGAGGGTCACATACTATATTTCTGACCTTTGGAAACATGGGGAAAGGATCTCTGGAGGTTCAGAAACAAGGACTTCTGTTTTGTCTCAAGATAAAAATAGTCCCTATCACTTGATTATCTTCTGTTAAAAGATAAACTAAAGAAAAAAAAAAAAAAGACAAACTGAGGCATATTAAGTATTTTAAGAGTTGAAGCAAAATCGATTTAAATCAGGCCAGCATCCAATCTAGCAGATAGAAAGACGCTCCAAGGAGATGTATGAAGTGAAAGACTTTTATAGGCAGAAGGGAGCAGGACCAAGGAAGTTGTATCAGGCAAAAGGCAAACTAGATTGCAAGTGCACTTTCCTTTTAGGCGACGTCAGGCAGGCTACCTAAATAGTGCTGATCGCAGAATTCCTGATTAATTGGCTTAAGATCCCATTTCAAAGAGAGCTGAAACTGTAATTAAAGTAAGTCTTGGTGTGGTACTATATAGGGCTTAGCATAAGTGACTCCATTTTGAGTCTCAACACTGCTAAGAGATAGGCATTTTCTCTGCTCTAACTTTTTAGCAGGGTCAAGAAATTCCAGATGCTGTGAGCCTTGGTGATATAAGACACTTGGGTCTGAGGTGTCCAGGAAGCCTGTCTGTGAAATTACTGCAGGCGTACACCTGGTAGACCAGTAGAACCTTCCAGATGAGGGAAGACATGTGAGAAGGCAGGAAAGAGCATGAAGTGGTAAAGAAAGTGAAAGAACCTTCAAAGGCGAGGTTTTCATCCTTTATCTTATTTCATATCCTCAAAAACCTATGAGGGAAATATTATTATCGTTATCCTCCTTTAAACAGAGCAGAAAACTGAAGTGAGGTTAAGTGGCTTGCCCAAGATTACACACCGAGAAGTTAATTTAAACCTAGTGAATTGACTCCCCTGCCTATGCTGATTCTAAAACACTTGGTAGATCTGACAAGGCTTCTGTGGTCTGGCCTTTTGAAAAGGCTAAAAGTGAAACATGCGACTGAGAACTGGAGATCTTTGCATCCCGAGGCTCTGAGCCATGGGGACCTGAGCTGTAAGAACAGAAGGAGCCCAGGCAACTGGTGAAGCATTTTCTGCCGTGGATCTCTTCTGCCTATCAGAAATGGCAGGTTCTGGGGGCCTGTGAATGATAGCATCTCATCCCTGTTCCTGACATTGCCTTGGGGTCTGGATACCCTAGGGCGGGGGTGGTGAACCTATGGCATGCGTGCCCAAAGTGGCACACGGAGCAATTATTTCGGCACGCGGAGCTGTGAATACCATTTAAAAAATTATTGTTTATGCTCTTATAGACATAAAAATAATCGATACCTCTATCTCACTCGATGGGTTGGCACGCGAGTCGAGCGAGTATACTCTTATTTCATAAACTTTGGCACTCAATCGCCAAAAGGTTCACCACCCCTGCACCTAGGGTCTGGATCTGAGATTGTCTAAGCTCCTGTGTTTGTACATGCTTAAAACTGCAGCTAAGGTATTGCCTCTGAAGGACGCCTTCCTTGGACACTGCAAGCTTGACTCATTGTCCTTTCTTTGGTCCTCTCACATACACCCACTCTTCCCTGCTCCCTGCACTGGGAGATCTTTTTCACACCAGGCCATACTGTATCATGCATGTTCACTCACTGGTCTGCCAACCCTTCTTGAAGGTGAGCTTGTTGGGGTAGGGCTTGGGTCCAATTCATCTTCATGTCTCAGCCTGGCCCAGAGCTTCCTGTTGTTGGCTGATGATGAGTGAGCACTTAATTTTCCATCTCTGTTGGAGGGAAGGCAGCCTCCAGGAATTCATGAGCTAAATGGCTTTATTAGCCCAAAGGTGGTCAATGCTGGAAATCAGATCAGAGGTGGGAGACACGCAGGAGCGCTCAGAGAACATGTTTTGGTTTCTAGAGGAGAGGCCACCACATCTGCTCTCAGGGGGGCATTATTGCCTGTGTAGGGTGTTGTAACCTCAGGCCAGACACTGGGGAGGTGGAGCTCAGGCTGGAGAGGGTTGGGACTGGAGAGGAAGAGCTGCATTTCCTAAATGGTTTCCATCTGCTCCGGCTGTGTCCAGACTCTTGGAATGAAACCACATTTAACTGCCTCCTGCCCGTGCATCCACGTCATCAACATGTACTGATCACCTACTATGTGCCAGTTACTCTGCACTATGCTGGGGAAATAGAAATGAGGCAACAAATGTATTTGGGGGAGACAAGGAATGGAAACAAATGTGATGCAAATGCTTTACCTAAGAAGTAAGACCTTCAGACACCCAGAACCAGGGTAAGTCATTTTGGGGAAAGTAGGAGGGATTCATAGGAAAGACAACATTGAAGCTGAGTCTTAAAGGGTGATAGGAGCTTGAGGTGCAGTAAGGCGTTCCTGGCAGAGGAAACAGCACGAACAAAGGCCCAGAGCATTGCAGGGGTGTGTCCCATCTAGGGAACAGGGCCACGTTGGCTCACTGTGGTAAGAACATGGGACACTCTTAGGGAGTGGGAGGAGAAGGAAAGGAGGTCACAGTGACAGGTGTTCTGGCACCTGGACTTACCCCCTGTACAGTCACCATAGTGTCCCCTGGGAAACAGCAGAAGGGGATATTGACCACTGATGGGGAGACAGCATTGTTTACTTCTTCTCACGGGCCGTTCCATTAACCCAGCGGAGAGCCCAGTGGCCAGCGGCAGAAGCGGGATGGGCGTAAGAACGGAAGATGTGGCTGGCGCACTGCAGGACCCACAGGGCTGCGGTACTGGGTGTAAGAGAGGCCCCACCCCGGAGGACCTGACATGTGCTCCAGTGAGAACCGCAGCCAAGAGTCACGGCAGCAGTGTCTCCCCTCAGTGCTGCCCCTCATCCTCCGACAGAGGATTGATCAAACATTCTCTAAGGAGGGGAAGCCGGGATGGCTCAGCAGGTTAAGTGCTCACTTTGCAGCCCCGGGGTCCAAGGAATGAGTCCCGGCCCATGTGGACCCATATGTTGAACTGGGGTGTGCTTCCCATGTGGGACTCCCCGAGTTTGGTTCTCTCTGGGGCAAGCTTCCAAGTGTGGGAGGCCCCCAGTTTGGCCCCCAGCTTGCAGGAGTGTGCCTCCCATGTGGGAGGCCCCTGGCCTGGTTCCTGCCCCACATGGTCCCCGCCCACCTGTGTGGAACAAAACCATGTTGAAAACTGATGACGGACAACTATGGAGACTGCTCTGGGCCCTCCCCCTTCTCCCTGTCTCTGTCTCCATTGCTCTCTGTCAAAAACAATGAAATCAGGGGAAGCCGGGATGTCTCAGTGGGTTAAGAGCTCACTTTGCAGCGCCGGGGACCGAGGATCGAATCCTGGCCCCCGCCCTTGCGGACCCATATGCTGAACTGGGGAGCTCCCCCAGTTCAGTTCTCTCTCTGTCTCTGTATCTCTCTCTGCCAAAAACAATTAAAAAAATACATTAAAAAACAAACAAACAAAAACAAAAAATGAAAAAAGAACAATAAAATCAATCTTAAAAACAAAAACCATTCTCTAAGGAGAGTAGACTAGGGGAAGGGAGAGAAGGGAGGTGAGGGGAAGGCAGGCTCCATGCACCTGCAGTCCACTGGCCTGGCTCCAAGAAAAGACGGGGCTGCCACGAACAGAGCGCCTGGCAGCCTCAGCTCGCCCAGAAAGCCCTGGCTGGCACCCCCCAGCTCGCATCCAGACACCTGTCCTGCCCAGATCTCCCCCTTACCTTGCCATGTCTCCTCCCCTGAGTTGTGTGCCTGGAGGAGGGGGTCCCGTTGGACTTTGAACTCAGCCTGTTTGTCTTTTCATTCCCCACCTGTATCTGGCTCCAAGCTGGGAAACCTCAGGTCTCTGGATCTCCCTCCGCCCTCACAGCCTCCCAAGCTCCATCGCATTTCCTTGCAGCCTGTGCAGTGTGTCTGAGGCTTCCTCAGTAATGGGAGGTCACTGAGGACCCGCACTGTGCTTATGTTAGTATATGTTCATACGCCTGCCTCCAGCATGGGGCCAGTGTGGCAGATGAGAGACAGACCAACATTCACCTACGTGTTTCCAAAACAGGACGAGACTGGTGAAGACACACCTTAGCTTTTCTATTTTATTGTTTGAGAGGAGAGAGACAGAGAGAGAGAGAGAGAGAGAGGAGGAGGAGGAGGGCCCAGAGCAGTCTCCATAGTTGTACATCATTAGTTGTGACATGGTTTCATTCCACACAGGTGGCTGTGGGGATGGGCAGGGTGGGAATCGAACCAGGGCCTCCCTCATGGGAAGTGGGAGCCTTCACTGCTGAGTTATCCTGGCAGTTACCAGTTGCACCGTAGTTCAGCATATGGGGTTTGCATGGGGCAGGGCCTGGAACTGAACCCTGAACCTTGCAATTGCCAGGCAAGCACTCAACTGCTGAGCTAGCTTGACATCCCAGGGTTCACTCTTTTTGTTGTACAGTTCTGACTTTTATAAGTTTTGCCAAATATTACCTATCTACCAGTGCAATATCATACAAAATAAGTTCACTGACCTAATAATCCACTGTACTCCAATTGCTCCCTCGCTCTCTTTCCCTGACTCTCTGGCAACCACTGATCTTTTGATTGTCCCTATACCTTTTCATTTTCCAGAATGTCTTATGGTTGGGACCATACATTCTGTAGCCTTTTCAGATTGATTTCTTTCATTTAGTAGTATGCATTTAAGGGTCCCCCATGTCTTTTGGTGGCTTAATAGCTTATTTATTTTTGTCAGTGAATAATATTCCCTTATATGGATGTACCACAGTTTGCTTATCTATTAACTTATTGTGGGATATCTTGGTTGCTTCCAAGTTTTAACAGTTATGAATAGAACTGCTATACATATTTGTGTGCAGGTTTTGTGTGGTCCTAAGTTCTCAGCTGATTTGGGTAAATAACCAGGAGCATGATTGCTAGATCATGTGGTAAGACTTTGTTTAACTTTGCAAGAAATCACCAAGCTGTCTTCCAGAGTTGCTGTTCTAGTTTGCGTTCCCACCAGCAATAAATGATGATTTCTATTGCTCCACATCCTCCCCAGCATTTGGTGCTGCTAGTGTTTTGGATTTTAGCCAGTCTGATAGGTGTGCAGGTATTCCTCTTCTTTTTACTCTTACCTCCAGTGCTCTGGGTCGGGTATCTGCTGTTTGGCACGCACCCTTCTCAGAATACTTATGTTTTTATTTTGTACATGAGAAGTTCAAAAATGGCTGAGATAGAATGACTTACCTAAAGTCCCACTGCTGAGTGACTATACCTTTGTTTGAACCCAAATGGGTCTGATTCCAAAGTCATTGCTTTTTTTCACTACTTCAGGTTTCACTGATCATCAAACACACATGTGAGACAACATGCATAATGCTACCATATCCCTATACCATGTAGCCCAGACACAAAGAAAATCTTGTCATTAAAAGGTATCTATGGTGGAAGCCGGGATGGCTCAGTGGGTTAAGTGCTCACTTTGCAGCCCCGGGGACTGAGGATCGAATCCCAGCCCCGGCCCGTGTGGACTCATATGCTGGACTGGGGTGTGCTTCGCATGCGGAAGGCCCCCAGTTCAGTTCTCACCCCCAAGTTTAGTTCTTGTCCCCTGGTTTGATTCCTGGTTTGTGGAGTTGTGCCTCCCATGCAGGAGGCTCCCAGCCCTGATCCCACCCACCCTGAGCGCCCCCCACCCACCTGTGTGGAACAAAACCATGTGGAAAGCTATAGAGACAGCTCTGCGCCCTCTCCCTTCTCTCTGTCTCTGTCTCTCTCTGTCTCTGTCAAAAACAATTAAAAAAAAAATCTTAAAAAAAAAGGATATCTATGAAATACATCCAACTGGATGGAGAAGTGCTTTATTTTGACTGGCATGAGTAAACCATGACTTCGAAATGATTTTAAACTAAAAACCTGATTCAACACCCTCTTTTCCCAAGTAAAGGATCTGAGGTGCATTTTTGAATGAGACACTATTATTAACGGGGCTGTAGAGGAGTGGGCCTGAGATGCAGGGTCCTGGGGTTAGAGAATAGACCAAATGTGGGAGTGGCGAGCTATCAGAAGTCAGTTCCAGTGCAGGGATGCATGCAGCCCAGATCCCCAGAGACGAATGGTCTCTGGAGAGCATGGTGATGGGCAATTGGTGATGTAGAGAAATTGGCTGCCGGGCAAGAGGCTGACCATGATGCAGCCTCTGCGGGCGCCTGTGCTGAGTGCTGGAGGGAGAGATGAGTTAGACAGGTGCCTAAGGTGCTGTTGCTTTAACCATCAAGTATGTTCCTTATGGGGTCAGATCTCATGAGGCTGAACTTCATTTTTGTCATGTCATAGCTGTATGATTGTGGGCAAGTGGCACATTCTCCAAGCCTCACTTTCTCCATCTGTGGATTGGGGACAGTGATAGTACTTTCTTCATAAGACTGTTGTATTAAGTAAGCATGTAGAGCACTTAGCATAGCCCTGGTATTCAGAAACTTCTTATTACATCTTAGCAATCTTAATGAAAGGGAGGAAGTTCAACCACACAGGGGCTTACTGCTGGAATGGGACTCGAAGATAGACTGATTTCACATGGAGTGTCCTAAGTCCAAGTCCCCTGGGTGAGGGACAGGATGGGGTCCAGTGTCTGGGATGCAGCTGAATCTTTAAAGGTGAATCATGTGGCTCCCGCAGTGATGAGCAAAGAGCAGGAGGCAGGCGAGGCCTCCCAGTCAGAGAGGAAACGTGAACGAGTGACAGGCTTAAGGCAGGACTCTGTCCTCCATGTCTTTGTCCTTGCAGCTCCTTCTCCTTGAAGTAAGTAACTTCCTGGTACTTTGTCATCTGCCTGGCAAACTACTACCCTCTGGTCAAGATTCTCCTCACAGGAGTAACACACTGACTAAGAGGAGAGCTTTGGAGTCCATCGGGCCTGTGTTCAAACTCTGCTTTGTGCCTACTGGCTGTGTGACCTTTGGTAAACCAGGTACCTTTTTAGTCGCGGTTTCCTCATCTGTAATACAAGGCTACTGATAGCATCTGGCTTGTAGGGTTGTTGAAAGAATGAAACCATGTCATGTGTGCAGCAGCTGAAACATGGCATGCTGTTTGTATTCTCCAAAAGTGTATGTTCAAGTCCTAACCTCCCTGTACTGTGACTTTAAACGTATTTGGAAATCAGATCTTGAGATGAACTCATACTGGATGTAGGGTGTATGCTAAATCCAATGACCAGTGTCCTTAAAGGATAAAGAGACACAGAGGCAGAGAAGAAGGCCATGCAACAAAGGAGATAGAGGTTGGAGACAACAAGCCAAGGCCCACCAATGCTTGCTGGGAGCCAGCAGAAGCTGGGAGTGAGGCAGGGACCAGATTCCTCCTCAGAGCCTTGAGACGGAATCAACCTTGCTGATGCCTTGATTTCTGGCACCCTGTTTTCGGCAATTTGTTAAGGCAGCCTTAGGAAGCTAATACACATGACAAATACTTGATGGATGGTGGGCATTGTCTAGGAAGCCTTTCTTTGCACTCTGGGCAGAACTGAACCCTCCTCTTTGAGGTTCTCAGTATACTCTGCACATCCCTGACCATCTTTTAGGGGAGTTATGTGCTTAAGGACTCATCTCTGACATTGCACTTGGAATCCTTCAAGGGCAGGGCATCTGTCTTGCTCGTCTTTGTGTCTGCAGTGCCCCATACAGGGCCTGGCATGGGGAAGTTACTTCATAAAGACTGGACAGGAATGCAGGTTTCCTGGCTCTCTGTTGGCCCCCGGGCTCCCCGTGAGCGTCCTGTCTTGATAGAACACTCCAAGATCAAGTGCTGAGCATCTGACGCCCCTCCCCCGCCCTCCCCCCACATCTGGCTGAATTAGGTGTGAATGAATAAAAAACATAAGGATCCCATTTGCTTCCCCCTGCTTCTTTTTAAGCTTGCATTTAGAATTTATCAGCCAAGCATGACTGAGAGTTTTGACAAACCCAAAATATTAGGGAAAGGGTTCAAGATGTTTTGATGCTCCCCTGTACAAAGGTGGTTCAGCTGCTGGCCCAACCATTTGTTCTACTCGAGGCCAGTGAAGTTTGGACTAACAGCAGCCTGCATCTGCCTTCTAGGTGTCGGTGGGAGATGCACGTGGGGACTCTGACGGCCCATCTCTCCCAAGGCTACGTGGGCCCGGGATTTGTGCTTCCCGGGGACAAGCCAGTGCCAGACATGCTAGAAATACAGATGGCTGAGTGTCTGCCGAGCCTCAGAGCTGCCGCCCTTGGCCCTGACCTGAGCAAGTGTCACAGCACTCCCTGAGCTTTGGATTTCAGTTCCGGGAGTCCATGGTTACAGGTGTGAGGCAGAGCTGTGTACTGTTGGCCTCTGCTGGAGGCCAGAGTCAACAGTCTTAAAAACCAAGGCCCAGCCTTTTTCCTCTTTCAGAAAACAAAACAAGTTGCTGGGCTTTTTTAGTTACAAAAATTGTATTATAACTGCTTTTTTGGTGTGTGTATGTGGAAAATAGTCATATAGAGAGAATTATGTATAAGGGGAAAAACCTACTTATCTCACAATCTAGCAGAGGTACCACCATAAATAGTTTGTTATATATCTTTCCAGATATTTTTCTATATATGGGTCTCTATATGCTGCATATGAATGATCACGTTGTGCCCTGATCAGTTCCCAGAATATAAATGACATGCCCCAACAAAGTGGAGCGATACTTCACTTATACACATAAACATCTCATTTTTAAGTTAAATTGCAACAAGTATATGTTAATGCTTTTTGCACCCTGATTGTTCAGCTATTTATCCTTTAGATTTTAGCTTAAATGTCATTTCCTTGGAAGCTTTTTTGACTGGAGCAGAGCAGATCCCACTACTACATGTTCTCATAGTTGCCTGTGTTCGTATCAGGGTGTGTCATAACATAGTCATACAGTAAACATTTCCTTGTATAATTTTTGTCTTTCCTGCTGGACTGTAATTTGAGCAAGCGTGGGGCAGTGAGTGACTTGAGCCACACACTACCTGCCATGTTTCTCCAATCCTGCACCTGACTCCGTCTTCAGCCCCCGAGCTCCTGCATTGGAGGGGAGGCCTGGAATCCTGGACAGTGGATCTGGCTCCATACACACCTAAGTGTCCCTGTGAATACCTTCCCAGTCTTCCCCAAAGGAACCTGCTGCCATTGAAACCCAATAATTGTGCCCCAAGGAAAGGGAAATGGATAATCTTTTAGAATTCTATTTGATACTGGCTCCAAGCTAAAGCTAGGGATCCAGAATTGCACTGAGGTTCACCACTTAACACAGGGATGAGGGAGGACTTTGGTAGGTCAGAAAATAGAGTTCTCTTTGTAAAAGGACAACCTGCTTGTTGTTATTACCCCCGTGTGGATAATAACTGGGATGAATTTCTTTAGTAAATTGATAGAATTCTCACATAGATGCCTGACTTATGATATGCGTAAGGCCTACTATGGAGAAAGGATCACACAGAACTTATTAACATGCACCAGTTACACAAAAAGAAAAACATCAAAAGCAGTAACATTCCTGAGAAGAGTTGAAGACGTTATCACAACTATCAAAACCTTGGAAGATATAGTCAGGGTACTTCCTTGCTAACCCTCACTTAATTTTTCATTTGCCAGGGTAAAGGATGCTTGAGATGATAATGAGAAAGACTAGTTAATGAGAAGTTAGGTAGTCAGGAAAGTCCTCGGTAGCCATGGCGACCTTACTAATCTAAAAATATATTGAGCACAAAAGCCAGCGGGCCATTAGCAAGATGCCAGCACTCTCCAAGCCTCACAGCTTCTCCCCCAGGTGGAACAGATTCACACCCCCAGGAAGTAAAACTTGCAGGAATGCTTCTAGCTTGTATGAAGATTAACATACAGGTTCTGATACTTGTACCCCAGCACGAAGACAAACCATATATAAGGAGAAGCTTTAGTCTTAGCTGTGGGCCTTCCACTTTCAGGTGCCCTCTTTCCTTAGAGAACTTTGTCTTGCCTTTCAATAAACTTCGCTGCTTAACCTTTCCAATCGAGTCCGCATCCTCATGCTTCGAGTGCGTGAGACCACGAACGCTGGCCACACACACCATGATTCCTACTTCAATAATGGTTTATCATATAGCTGAGCTGTAATTAGATGGAGGCTCCAACTAAGGTGACCAGATGTCCCGCTTTTGGCGGGACAGTCCCAATTTTTAACAATTTGTCCCGCGTCCCACAGCATTTTAAAAAAGTCCCAATTTTTGGAAAGAATGCACGACAAGCTAGGGAATGGCATGAGATAGACCCAATTTTTAATCAAGAACCCCCTCCCCACTGGTCAATGGTGTCCCGCTTTACCAATGTTAAAATCTGGTCACCTTATCAATGCAGCTGCCGTTTCAGATGTGTTATCTTTCTGCAGCTAAGCAATGCAGCCTCTGACACTAGCTATGTAGCTAATGAGCTGGCAAATGCATTTTCTCCATTCTAAATCACAGTGAACATCAGAAGCAATTTGCTCTTTCCTACTCTGCTCCTCACTCAAAGATCTGTAAATTCTCCAGGTCTGTGCTCCTGTCTAGTCTACAGAATCTTGGTCACCATCTTATATGACATCATGCATGTCCACTAGCTTGGGGACATTACGTAATGGTGACCTTCAGGACATGCTACCCCCAAATAGGGGCACCTTGGCATACTGAATATCTTAGGCTGAAGGAGTTTGAGAAAATGACAGAAGCAGAAAGGTCACTGTCACTACCCTTCCTCTCCCTTCTTCCCTGAAACACATCATAAAACGTCCATGGGAGAGGTATCTTCCTTATACCTGAGGAAGGAAGGTGTGCCTCACCAAAAACGGGAAATTTGGGATTGAGAGATCTGTACAAACAAGCCTCGTTCAATTAACCCTTACCTTCTGTGGTCAATCTTCACCATTTACTACTCAAGCCCAAAGCCCTTTGTCTTGTCAAGTTTATTGTTTGTTTATTTTTCCCTAAAAGAGACCAAAGCTTCTTGCTCTGGTCACTTCTTCAGGTCTTCATTCTCTTGCGAAGGTTCCCATGCATATGTAAAAATTCAATAAAACTTGTATGCTTTTTTTCTGTTAATGTTTTTGTCAGTTTAATTTTCAGACCAAGCTGGAGATCCTAAGATGACTGAGAAAAACCTTTTCTTCCGCTACAGTAGGTAAGACCTAGAAATAGCAGATATCCTAGGTGTTTGGCAAGATACAGGTATGCAGATCGTGAGTTATACATCTTGTGAAATTGAGTTCCTTCATAGCTCTAGGGAGGTAGTGCAGTTAGCAGACTCTCCATAAAGGGCCACGTAAGAAATCATTGTAGCTTTGAGTGCCTGGTCTCTCTTGCAACTGCTGAACTCTCTGCTTGGAGAGAAAGCCACCATAGACAATATGCAAACCAATGAGTATGACTCTATTACAACAAACTTTACATATAAAAACAGGCTGAGGGTTGGCTTGGCTTGCAGGTCTTAGTTTGCAGACTCTTGTCAAATGTCTTCTCCATAGACAAAATGGTCTTTCCTGCTCTCTTTCCCACTATGAAGGGGGCGTCATGCTAATTGGGCTTCTTAAAAATTTGAAGCCAGTTGATGCCACATTGGCGTGTATTGCTCACACTTATTTGCCAGGTGACCTGAAGACAAACAAACAGACAGACAGACAGACAGACAGACAGACACCTGGCAGCTTCAAGAGAGGGTCAGATTAAAAGAAATAACTCTTTACTCTTCCAAAATGCAATCTGCTGGCTCTTCACTGGAATCCTTTGGCCCAATAGGGCAGGTACAATAGGGCTTGCTGAGTCTCAGTGAGTGGAGTTGCTGAACAATTTCACAGGCGCACACTATCCCAATGTGCTTACCTTCTAGAGCCTTCTGATTCTTCCCTCAGGAAACTCTGAGGCAACTTTACTCCAGGCCAAATTTGCATCTACGCTTCAAAGAGCTACCCAGCTGGTGTGGAGACCTCCTAGGACTTTTACAGCAAATCTTGAATAGATAGTTGGCTACCTGAGCTACCCTGTCCTTTTGTGAAGACTTATAACTGTTAACTACAGATGGCCAAATCTACAATCCTTATACAAACCACTGCCCTCATATCATTTAGTGTCCCCATACATCATCTCCTTCTAACTCAGCGCTTGGTTCTTCTAGGGGTTATCACCTCCCCACTCCCCACCAGCAATGGATTTCTTATCACCATCTGACCTGTGAGGATTAATTCTAGAATCCCACCTGGAAGACCTGCTTTTCAGAACACTTCTTACAGAAACTCTCTTAGATTAAATTATCCCCCAAAGTGGATCTAGTTTCCTTTGCCCAAAGAAACACTGCTATCTATGCCTTCGAATTCTTCCTTAGAAGAGTTTTGTTTTGTTTGTTTGTTTGTTTTTAGGCAGAATGCACAATCTTCAGGAGCCAGCTTTGTGCCCTGTTCTCCAGAGCCTTGTCTCATACCACCCCCTCCTCCAAAGTCAAGGTGCTAGTCAAGTGAACAGTTTTTTTCAAATACCTCATTTATAGTACTTAACACCCGATCCGTCCTTGTTTCCAGATGATTGCTTGTGACTGTTGGTCTGCAAATGATTGTTTATATGACTGTTTCCCCCCTGAGGCTGTTAGAGATGAAGATGAATGTGAGCCTCTGGCTATTTCCCTAGCACCAAGCATTCTGCCTGGCAAAGAACCTGGAGCATAGCTCAAGATATTTTTGCTGAAACACTGAATAAATGGCTATGCACCACGGGGACCCTAGACTGTGTTGAAGACACCAGTCTTCCAGACCTGCTCTCTGCTGAGTGCTGGTGGTGGTGGGACCTTGAGTCCTACAAACAGCTTCCCCACTTAAATTATTTGCTCTGTATTTTTTTTTTCTAAACCCCCAAGACCTTGGGGCACAATAACCTCTTCGCCTGCATGAGATTTGCAAGTCATCAATTCCTGACCATGGGCCATTTCCTTTGTCGAGGGAGAAAGTGATTCCCTGCTGTCTTCTGAATTTACAGAGAAAAGCTGTCCAGATGTGGCTGGCCTACCTCTCACTGCTTCCTCTCCCTCACAGCCCCTCCCCCCAATCCCCACCCCCAATTTTGCCTCCAGATGAAATTCATTTCTGGCTGAGGGGAGAGAGGAAGGATTAGGGAGTCCACATGCAGCTTCTTTCAAGCTATAGGGGAGGGCAGATGGTTCCTGTCAGTGTTTTCTTTACATGCAGATTTTATTCCTTCAGGCAAAATGCAGGCTGTGAATGCCCACTCTTGCTTTACATCAACCCTGGGGGGTGGCATGGCCCTCCCAGGCTGGGTCCCTGCAGGGTAGGAGACCTGGCTGTTGCTGGCTTCTGAGTCAAGAAGTGCTTTGAGGTCCAGAATGGAAGAGATGTGATCAGCCTCATGTCTCGGCTGAGTTCATGTTTCTTACAGTGAATCATATTCTGAAATAACTCTAGGAGCTGCTCAGTGAGTTCAGGAGGAGTCACATAGAGAATTCTAGGAGAGTTAGGACTCAAGTTTTGCTTAGAACTTGGGGGTGGTTTGTTTGGAAGGAGAAGATGTAGAGGTGGACATTCTAAGCAAGCAAGACAGTGTGACCAGGGTGGCAACCATCTGAATTGAAGTTAATTTCAATCACTCGAGCTTTTATTGAGTACCTAGTGTTAATCAATGGTTTTAAAAGATAACGTAGGTGATACAAACAAACAAGTGCTTCATGGAGTGGACAGTCTCCATTTGGAGAATTGCAAGATGGGGCAGGTGGCAGGATTTACTATAGGATAAAGAAGGAAAAACAAGAAAGAGAAAAATAAAAAAATCTCTGATTGGGAACATATAGTCCACATTGTTTAGGGTCAGAAGGAACAGGGAAATGAGGCTAGAGCCTGGAGTTGGCTTGGCGTTTGGGGATCGGCTGACTGTTTCTGGTCAAGCAGAAGAGTTATAGGAACATGACAATTATCTAAGTATTAGTGGGCTGACCTGGCAAGCTGGGCAGGAACAGCTCCATCTTGGGCCTAGACATGGATTTTAACACTGGAATGTGCCAGGCATGTATGTTTATGTCCCCTATCAGCCAGGAAGTCACTTGCAGAAGGAAGACTGGCTGTCAGCATTGCAGCTAGACCAAGATTCAGAGAGCTTGGTGGTTTAATGATTGATCAGACCCCTTGCACCAAGCCTGGTGCTAGATGGCAAGGATTAGGGTTGAATATGGTTTCTGAAGTCAAGCTCGTAGCCTAGCAGCTGCAATGGTGTAGAAATGTGTGCACGCAGTTCAGAAGAGACAAGGAAGAGAATGATCAAGTCTGTTCAGTGCGGTCAAGGACATCCCATGAGAAAATGAGTCCAAACTGACTGTTGAAGGAAAAATAGGATTTCGGGAGGGAGAAGAGGGTGTAGGCTGAAGAACAGCATATCCAAAGGCTCAGATGTATGAAACAGCGTGTGCATTGAGGGGGAAATGTGGGGGGTTTATGTTTTCAGAGCATTCATTCAGTAATTATTAAGTACCTACCATGTGGCAGCAACTCTTCCAGGTGCTGGGGATACAAGAGTACCAAGGCTGACACATTTCTTTCTCATATTAACTACTTGGGCTGCCCTAACAAAGTATCATAGACTGGGTTGTTTGAAGAACTAAAAATGATTTTTCATAGTTCTGGAGGCTAGAAGTCCAAGATCAAGACGTTGGCAGGGTTTGTTTCTAGCCTCTGTCCCTGGCTTGCAAATAGCGTCTTCTCCCTGTATTTTCACATGGTCCCTCTGTATGTGTTTATGTCCTAACTTACTCTTCTTATAAGGACATCAGCCATAGGGGATTAGGACCCACCCTAAAGACCTCTTTTTAACTTAATCACCTCTTTTAGAATCCTATCTCCAAATATAGTCATATTCAGAAGAACTGGAGGATAGGACTTCAGTATGTGAATTTTGGGGAAACATTATTCAGTTTACAACATGCACAGATGGTTTACATTTTAATGAGTATTGGAGCGAGGGGGTAATAAGTGACTATACCAACTAATACTCTTGATGATTTTAGATAGTAGTAAGTGTTATGAAGAAAATAAAACAAGATACTGGCACAGAAATTGATGACTAATTATTATATATTATGTATCACATATTATAGCACATGTAGATAATATTGGTGAATATTTTTGGAATACCTTTTATAAGCCAGGATTTGGCTTTGTTGTTAGGGATCAAAAGGTCCATCAGATATGATTCTTGCCCTTAAAATGTTCACAGTGCAGAAACCTGTGTGTACACAAGAAAATGCACGAGGAGACCCCATAGTGAGATTTAAATTGTTAATTGGGAACATTGGAGCTTTGTCAGCTGGGCGTGGGGTGGAGGTGTTGGTGGGCTATTCACTGGCATCATGTAGGAATGCTCAGGGCCTTTGGGTTCTACCCAGTGGGGAAAACCCATTTCCATCCTGGGTCCCAGAGGTGAAATTCTTTTCACACAAAGGGAGGGGAACAAAACATTCTTTGATAATGGCAGCCCGGGAACAGTGCCCTGTGTCCTGACCTTTCTCTGAACCTGAGACTAGGTAGACACAGAGGCTTAGATCAGAGAGGACTGGCAAGGGGCCAGCTGGGTTAATTCATCATTAGCAATAGGCATTTACTCTGGGCACCATGGTGGATAAAGGCTTGTACTTACAGTGACCCTTGAACAAGTTCTGAAGCAGAGACTGAAAACACAGACCCCCTAACCTATGCTAGGGGTGGCGAACCTTTTGGCGATTGAGTTTATGAAATAAGAGTCTACTCGCTCGACTCGCATGGCCACCCATCAAGTGAGATAGAGGTATCGATTATTTTCATGTCTATAAGAGGCATAGGATGTTTTTAGAACAAAAAACAATAATTTTTAAAATGGTATTCACAATTATTTGTTTTGAAGTTTAAATGTTTTGTTAGAGTGCATAACAAAGGTCATTATATAAATTAAATGCCATAGAAAATCTCTATCAGTCATTTATTACATTTTTATTCGGTGTAGAATAACATGATATTATAATAAAATTATAATTTATATGAAACAAAAAGGAATAAAACATGTGACAGAATTAAATTATAGTAATAAACATTAGTCGTCAAATGCACGGAGTACCCATGAAAATGAACAAATCCTCTATCATTGTTAGTGTGATTTCTGTTGTTGTGCAGAAGAAGACAGGTGGATCACATCAGGTGTATATTCTGTTGTTTTTAACATTACACAAGCTGCACTTGAGGCATCAGTTAAATTACTCCTAAAATCGGACTTGACTAGGTTCATAATTGAAAATAATGATTCACATGAGTAAGTGGAGGAAAATATCGAGAGTATTGCCACTGCTACATTTTTCAGACACTGAAAATTTTCAGGCAAGGTATTCCATGTTTTCAGAACTGTCCCCCTCTTTTCCATAGGACCCAACATGTATCTATTGCTATAAATTTAGAGTTGGCATCAACGAAAGCAAGTAATACAACAGAAAAGTACTCCTTATAATTAAAAAACGTATATGGCGCTCTTCTTTGTCTTCCCATCCACAACTTAGATCAATTTTAGTTGTTATTTGGACCCTGTCGTCTAAACTCACCATGAAATTGCCCTTAGCGCCCTCCGAGCTCCGCGTGCCACTTTGGGCACGCGTGCCCTAGGTTCGCCACCCCCGGCCTATGCCGAAGGTTTATTTCACCAGATTTAGCCCCTCTGCCCACAGGTTAACCTAAGGTGACCAGATTTTAACATTGGTAAAGCGGGACACCACTGACCTGGGGGGTGGGGGGGTAGGGGGTTCGTGATTAAAAATTGGGCCTATCTCCCGCCGTTCCCTAGCTTGTTGTGCATTCTTTCCAAAAATCGGGACTTTTTTAAAACGCGGTGGGACGCAGGACAAATTGTTAAAAATCGGGACTGTCCCGCCAAAAGCTGGATGTCTGGTCACCTTATTTTAGGAATGTTAAAGATTAAGAACTGCACAATGACACCCCAATAAACTTAACAACAATAACAAAAAAGAACTGCATTGCCTCAGGGAGTGGGCCCACACATAACCCTCTGAACTCTTTTAGAATGATGTTAGAATTGGCCTCGGAGCTAGAGAACCATGTTATCTGTTTGGGCAGCTCCTTCTCTCTGCCCATTTCTTTGTCGCCTCAGCAGGGATAGTCACATTTGCCTCACAGGACCGTACGTGGGTACATATTGTGGATACACGGGCTATCTAGAGAAATCACCCTGCCCGGCTTCTGGGAAGAGGCTGACTCAGTCCCCTTTCGGGCCCCCCAAATGACATAAAGGTGAGGGACTTCAACTTCGGAGATGGTTCCTCCGAATAAAACAGTTAAGTCTGGCCAGCAGCTACATCTTTTCTCCCCAACAAAGAATAATCCATATTCCTCTCTGTATTTGGCATCTGCAACTTTAAGCCCAGGCCTTTAGGCAACTCAGAAATCCTGAAGTGGTTATGCCTGTTTGGAGGCCTGCGGGGATGGAGAGAGATGAATTAAGCTGCTCTCTGGCTTAAAAGCGGCTTGCCCCGCAGGCCTAACCCAGCTTGGGCCTGCCGCCGCCATCTTACAGGGTGGGCTGCGCAGACTCTTGGCGCAGGGCGCGTGCCCGAGCCGGGAGAACGAGGGAAGCTTAGACGGCGTGGGGGCGTGCGCGACCCTGAGAAAGCACGCGTGCGCACAGGCTGCAGCGGCGGCGGAGGGGTGGGGCCGGCCTGCGAGCGCCCGTGCTCAGTGGGAGCCCGCGAAGTACCTGGAAGAGGTGGGTAGCGAGGTAGAAAAAAAGTGGGCTGTTGAGCGCCTGCGCGGGAGGACGACCGTACGGGGAGGAGGGGCTTCTGAGCACTCGCGAGGCGACGGGACTTACGGAGTTCTCGCGAGATTTTCAAGGTGCTATATGTATGTATGTGTGTATATATATGTATACCGTGTTCCCTTGCCACTTCGCGCTTCATGTTTTGCGGCTTCAGTGCTTCGCGGGTTTTCCCAAAATATTCATCAAAAAATAAAAATGAAAAAATACAACCATGTCGGCAGCCACATGGCGGAAAGGAGCGTTGTTTCATGTGGATGCGTGCGAGAGAAGGATCCCTGCATATCAAACAAAGAGATGAGTTGACTCAGCGTGCATACCACGGGCTCTCATAAAGGCGCGTGATGGGTTTCCGGTGCCCGATGAAGACCTCCTTGAGATGACAAAGTCTGCAAGTGAGGAAGAAAACGAAGAGGAAGATGAAGAAGAAACTGAAAAGCGTGGCCTTACCCTGGAGAATCTGCAACAATTGTGCAACATGGCAAAAGCGATGCAACAATTTGCACAAGACATTGACGACAATATGGTTCGAGCTGTCGAGTTCAGCCATCGCGTTGACGGGGTTATGTCCTTGTCCAGGGGAATTTTGAAGGAAAAGAAAAAACAAAGACAACAACCACCCATCACCATGTTTCTCTCCAAGGTAAAGCCCCCGGCTCTACCGTCAGCACCTCCAGCAGAAGAGTCTCCGAGTGAGCCTACAGCTTCTACGAGGCAAGTGAGAGCCTCTCCTCCGCCACCCACACAAGACTCTTCGCCTCTCTCAGAAAGCAATGTTGATTAATGTTTATTGCTGTATAAGGTTTTGTAATTAACCTTATTAATTAGCACTGACACGTTTAAGTAAATACGTATACTGTTGTAATTTTTGTCTTAAATGAGTAAAGTATGAATACTGTTTACATATTTAAAACATTCTTGTACCCGCACACACGAAAATTCCTAGGGGCAAATCCTACTTCGCGGTTTTTCAGCTTTCGCGGAAGGTTCTGGTCTCCATTAACCGCGAAAAACGAGGGATCGCTGTATATCTATATATTTGTGCAGGGAGCCCGCGTCCTTTTCCCTGGTGCGGTTCCGTCCGGCGCTTCTGTTGTGTAGAACACTACCGGTAGTCGTCTTGTCTCCGTCTGCCTTCTCTCCCACCTCAGTGTGTACCACCACCCCATGGAAGATTCGATGGACAGGGATATGGGCCCCCTGAGGCCCCAGAACTATCTTTTCAGTAACTACTGGGGGGTTGGTGCAAGGCCAAGCAGGGCCTGGCGGCTTTGCAGTGGGGAGGGGTGGGATTCCCGCTGAGCCTTGGGCTGGTGAGGAAAGCGAGGCAGGCTGGAGTGGAGGCCTGAGGAAGTGGGAAGCGAGCTGCCGGGCCTGGTAGCCTGAGGGATGGCATGGCAGGACTGAGAGCCGGCCTCAGGCAGGGATGGGGAAGGAGGGGCGGCCTGAAGCCTGAGCCATGAACGGCCCGAGGCCCAGGGCCTGAGGAAATTCGGAACGGGCTGGCTGGGGGTTGGTTCAGCGTTGCTTGCTTGGGTCACCCGATAGAGGTCTGGGTGTTAATTTTTTTTCTAGGAGCGTGTGAGTTCATAGGCTTCTGAACTCTGGCCCGGCCAGTGTCCTTGAAGCTGGGCCTCTAGTTGGTGGGTGCAGAAGGTTGTGTGGGCTCGTTCTGAGGCATGGAACCCCTTCCTGAGTGGAGGGATTGAACCTGGTGGTGTCCTCCAGCCCTTGGGAGTGAAAAGTTCTAGGGCCAGACAAAGTGGGTGAAGGCTTCGGCTGGTTACACTGGGAGGAGAGGCACGGCCCAGCGTGAGGCCTCTTCACGCCACAAGCGCTGCGAGCACGTGGTTGCCACGTGTTTGGGGAAAGGAGAGGGTGTGGGCGCTACATCCGGGGCTCACTGGTATCTTGTCACCCACCCCACCGCCCCCGGGGATCCTCGGGCTTAATTGGGGCCGTTGGGCAGGAACCTGGTAGGTGAAGTGGCTGGTGGCGCCAGCATCCTGGATGTCTTTGTTGGGGGCTGTACATCTGTGACGGTAGTGCTCATTTATAGAGCCCCCCTCCCCCCTTTTTTAAATTGCACTGCGGGAGATGGAATTAGCCCACTTTGCAGGTAATGGTACTGATGCTCAGAGAACTGAAGTGACTTAAAGAAGGTTGCACTTGTGCTGAATAAAAATTAAATTTAGACCAGGATTCATCCTTCAGAGCTGGCTGCATTATAACTATATACATATAGTTATTTTATTTTATTTTATTTGTTTGTGGAGGAAGGCCCTTGAAGGTGGCTTTCTGTGCAGCATCCCCAAATGAAATAGCACATTGCTCATCTTTGAGGGAAAAAAGGCTGTTGGCTAAGTCCTGCCCCAATTCTATTTTGTTTATTTATAAATTATACTGAGGTTTGTTAGTTGAGCAATAACGTAAGCATTTATATACCATAACTATTAGATTGCGATGAAAAGGAATCAATTAAATAAAACTTTCTGGCAGTATTTAAAACAATTGGTTTGTTAAGGGAATGTGAGTGGAAAACATGCACTGTACATTAAGGCTTTTATTCCTAGCCATTTTGAATAACTGGAGTTTCTGATGAATTTGTATCAAAATTTTTGTTAACCTTTATTGGAAATAATATGTCCCTTTACACATAATTTCTGAACATAATTTAATGTATATCATTTTCTGTTACTTCAAAGATGAAATGCTGATGATAACAAGAGTTCTTTTACATCTAGTATTTTTATTGTAAATACAAGCTGTTCATATAGGTATTGGTGTAATTCCATTTCTAAATTGGGTGCTTTTCTTGGAGGTTAGAAGGTTAATTCAGCTTTTTTAAGGATAGTGGGATTTTAACAACATTGTACATTCGGTTTCATATACCGTATTTTCCGGCGTATAAGACGACTTTTGAAACGAAAAAAAGTCAACCGAAAATCGGGGGTCGTCTTATATGCCGAGTATATCCCGAAAAACGTCTCGATATGCCGCTAAACGAGTTTTCCAACTCGATCCCGCACCAATCACTGCAAGGCTGCTCGGACCGCCTCTCTAACTCAGCCAATCCAAGCAGGCTTTTTATGCATGCAATATACATGTTCTGTACCCGAAGCTACACTGTGTTCTAGTAAAAAGCCTGCTCAGATTGGCCAGAGTCAGAGAGGCGGTCTATTATAACCTTTGAACCTTTGCTTGTTG
>PVKE010010115.1:0-43204 GCA_004027555.1 Craseonycteris thonglongyai | reverse complement strand
CCCAGTTCAGTTCTCTCTCTGTCTCTGTATCTCTCTCTCTCTCTCTCTCTCTGTCAAAAAAATAAAATAAAATAAAAAAATATTAAATCTGCTTGCTTGCCCTGTCTTTCAACCTGCTTGTGTCAAATATAACTAGTGAGTCCTCCTATTGAGACTAGAACATTGAGGCTGAAATAAGTTAGATAACGATCTCTTTTATCCTGCAGCCATTTTCTTATTAAATATGAATGAGATGCAGGAGCGCTACTCAACATGAGGAAAACCTAATTGAGAAATGATGGTGCATCTAGGACCCTGGCCCGTGAGACAGATACTTGAAGTCAAAGCTAATCTTAGTTTTATTTACCCCAATAGAGGAATGATGAGGGAATGAGAACCTCGGCTTTACTTCTCTCTCTCATTGCCACCTCTATTCCTGCCAAGACCACGTGGGCAAAGAGGCCAGATCTATCTGGCATAGGCCCCAGATGGACTCACCCAAGAGACAGACAGGAGTATTTTCTAATATTATGATTTGTTTAGGTTCAAGAAAGTGGCCTAGTGTGGTAGAGGTAGCTAGATTTGGGGAAAAAAAGTGGACTTTGCAAAAGGACAAATTTAGGCTGAAATGCCAGCTTGATCATTTTCTACCTGTGTGACTTTGGGCAAATTACTTAACTCCTCTGAGCCTCAGTTCCCTGACCTGTAAAATGAGGGTGATAAAACCTGCCTCTAATGCCCATGGTGTCATGAGGTAGAAATGAAGTAACCACATAAAGCCCCAGCATGGCCCCCAACGCAGAGCAGGCACTCTCTGATTGGTGGCTCACTTCCCAAAGCTGGTGATACTGGTAAGACACTCAACAGATGAGTTTCAGCCTTTGCTAGGACTCTAATGTTTCTCTGCCGAGTTCTGCCAGTCAAGCCCAACAGACACGTTCCTGCTGGTGCAGTTACCTGTGCTTGCTCCCTGGCAGGGCCACTCCTGGAAGACTGAACCCGTGCCATGTAAACACCACACTTAGTCAATGATGAAGTGCTTAAGTACCCCTACGACCCACAACTTACTCTACCTGCAAAAACATTCATTTCTTTCTGAAATGTTTTGGTTCCACAGTTCAGGAAGGTGCCAGAAATCCTTTCAAAGCATTTATTAGCTCAGGATCCCTGTGCAGACGCATTAGGATGAACAGCTTTCTCTAGAGGACCAGGACTGACCACAGAGGCTAGAAGAAGCTGCAGTGACTCCGTCCTCCAGGGCTTCCTCCTGCTTTGGCGCTGGGTCCAATCCAGGTAAACTTGGTGACAGAGCCAAAGGGACATTCCAGGTAAAATTAACAACAGAGTCCATGAAGTAAGAAGGACATGATGGTTCCTTAAATGGTAAACTTTTCTCTGTATACTGAGACACTTAAATCATGTTTTATTTAATGTTAATTGAAAGAAAGAAAACAAAAATCCATTCTTGAAAGCGGTCTTAACACTGAAATGCTTTAGATTCATTCCTGAGGAATAGTTTAAAAGTCCTGGTCTGAGGCAGTGCAGGCCCCAGTCAAGTCCTGGTTTGGCCACTGGGCCAAATGCTCTGGGGCAAGGGGTTTATACTCATGAGGCTTTCGTTTCTTCGGCTATATAAAGAAATCACACTACCTCACTTTATGGGTTGGGTAGAACAGTGGCTATCAAACTGACACATGCCAAACTGACACATGAACTTATTAGCACAACAGCAAATTTTCCCGGTTTGACTGTGCTATCTCTGGGAAGGGCCTGGAACGCATCACCTTGCTCCCACCAGTGTCCACCGTGGGCTTGGCACACAGCAAGAGCTTTCTAGCTTTGTAAAGTACAGTAACACCTATGAGTATAGTCCACTCACCACGGGTTGTGAGAGCTGAAGGGACCTCAGGATTACTTACTCCTGACTTTACACATGAGAAAACTGAGGCCTAGGAAGTTTAACTACCTGAGGTGTGTAACTGAACTAGTGAGGATGCTGAGCTTCACAACTGGGGCTCCTGGATCAGAGATAATGATGCCAACCACAGGAAGAGTAACTGCTGAGCTTTCCTGAGGACTTACTGTGTGTCAGACCTTGCTCGAAGCACTTTGTTCACAATGGAACCCTTGTAAAAACTTGTTTTACAGATCATGAAACTGACACTCAGGGAGGTTAAGCCACTTACCCAAAGTCACACAGCTAGAGAGCTGGGGTCTGAGACCAGGGGTGTGGCTTAACTACATGCTGCTCCATATCACTGCACAGCACTGAAAGAATCTGGAATCTGATAGTTCAAAGCCGCCTGAATCAAGCTGGTAATGTTCTGGCTAAGAGCAATTTTTATTAATCTAGAAAAATCAAGGGGCTAAAGGACCGATGTATGCCTCACTCCTCCTGCTCTTCAGGTGAGAGCCCGGTGATTACAGGGTCAGAGCAGTTGTTACACTATGACCTCTCTGACCCGCCTCGCTCGTTACCAGCTCTTTCTCACTTGAGAATGGGCACATTCAGAAGACCAAATGTCCGATTTGCCTGTGTGATTCTGGTAGGGCTCCAGTTTCAGATCTCCACCTATCCACCAGCCGCCACCCCGCAGGCCCAGCCGTGAAGACACTTGCTTTGGTGACAGGATGTGTCTCTACCTCCCTGCTGCTGACCATAGGGCATTGACGCATAATCAGCAAAATTTGTCTTGTGACTCTGACAAGTTCCACCCCCAAATTGTTAAAAGCATTCCCACAAAAACAGCAGCACTGTTTAAAATACTAGTCCAAAAAGGGATGTTTAAAAGCAAAAGAAGGGAAGCCAGGATGGCGCAGTGGGTTAAGCGCTCACTTTGCAGCCCCGGGGACTGAGGATCGAATCCTGGCCCTGGCCCGTGTGGACCCATATGCTGAACTGGGGAGTGCCCCCAGTTAAGTTCTCACTGGGGTGAGACCCCGGCCCAGTTCCTGCCCTGTGCAGCCCCGCGCCCACCTGTGGACTGAAAACTATGTGGAAAAACCAATGATGTGCAGCTATGGAGACTATTCTGGGCCTCCCCCTTCTCTCTGTCTCTGTATCTCTCTCTCTCTGTCAAAAACAAAAAAAATATATCTTAAAAAAAAAAAAAAGCAAAAGAAGAAAACAGCTGTGGCAGAGAGGTACAGATGCCAGGTGGAGAGAGTCCACATGGGGCTGAGCTACCCACCACGTCTGGAGCCTTCTGGATCTGCGAGGCCAGCTGGAGAGAGTGGTTGGCTGACGAGAGCTGCTCCCTTAAGGTCTCTGCCTCTCTCTGAGCCACCTCTGCCCTCTGAAGGAAATAAAAAGGGTGAGAAGAGAAAGTACATTCAGTTTAACAACTGACAATTATTACAAGAACATTCATCAATTCATGCCTGACTGACTATAATTGATTTTCCTAAACACTCAACCTAATAAATGCTAGAAAAAAAAACATAGAATGTGATGGATTTTTATTTTAAAACAGTACAAGGAAGAAATAATTGAGCGATTATGACAGTAATTTAACGCTAGGAGCAAGGAATCCCCTGCTGATAGTAATGCTCCGGCCCACTGAATTTCCCAGACTGAATAAATACAAGTGGAAATTGAGTCTTTTGATTCAATTTCTTTCTATTCTCATAGACTAAGAAGATTTTATTGCAGGATTACTCCTGGGAGTAATTCTCATGGGTAAACAGTGAATTAAAGACACTGGCTATTCTCTTCTTAAAAACATGCACAATGTTGTGGTTGTTTTCCTTCAGCAAGTATTTCCATAAATGTACAGGGTGTAAATGCCACTTCTTTTGTGAGGGCCAGGCTTATTTCAACATATTTAACCCTTCACCTGACAATGAATTTTAATGCTGATGCTGGCATTCCAGCCAGCAGGCTGACCTGGGGGGAGAGGCAGGAGGGTGGCCCAGGCCCATGGGCAGATGGGGAGGAATGGAGTGGACTCTAGGATCGAGGCCCAAAGAAAGTGAGTGGATGCTTCCATCATCTCCATGTAATTCCTGGCCAGAGAAACTAATGCCCCGGATAGCAAATCAGGATTTGCCATTGGACAGCAAGAACAGGTCACTCTAGTGACCACTACCAGAGAGAGCACTGTGGTATATGGGGCAGCAGTTGGGCATCTGGGGCACAGGGACCAGGGCAAGTTACCTAAGCAAGCTCACTAAGCTCCTACCTTCCCACCTCTAAAATGGGCACACCACCTCCCCTCACAGGGACCACGCAAGGATTAGCATCTGCAGAAATGCACTGTATACAGAGTTCATTCAGAAGTGTCTCACTAATGAGCTTGTCCTGATTTTACAACTACGACTGAGATAAAACTCTATGATGGGTGAGAAATGGTATAGCTAACTGACACTGGGCATGTAGACTGAGAAGAATTGTGTTGATTCTTTCTACCAGATTTACATTCTGCTAAAAGAAAAGATTAATGAAAAAAAACCCATAGCTAAATAGGGCTATTTCATTTGCTTTCTCATTCTGTGATGTGACATCATGTGTTTACTAATTGCTAAGAAAGACTGAAAAAGAGAAACAAGGAGTTAGCCTGCCCCAGTACTCACTGATCAATGGGTTGTAGGAGTAAAAGGTTTGGTAGCCTTAAGCAATCATGTGACTGCAGCACGAGCTACAATCTGCTTTGCATACAGACAAATTAGGACATTTCTAAGAACAGTTACTTCTGCCCAGGGTGGTGCTGGTGGCTGCCTGGCCTGCTTCTCCAGGAGCTCTTGGAATTGCACTCGATCTAATTCACACGGCTCCTGGCCAGGCCTGTCTGTGCTCCAACAGCCACCTCCTACCCTCTCTGCTCCAAACAGAATCTAGAAGCACCCGTCAGGAAAGGTGGCAATGTGACCGGCATGGCAAAGATGGCAGGGGTGATTTCTAACAGATATTCTTTTATTTTTATTTTTGACAGAGAGAGAACTGAACTGGGGGAGCTCCCCAGTTTAGCATATGGGTCCATGTGAGTGCTTAACCCACTGAGCCATCTTGGTTTCCCTGGCAGGGGTGATTTCTGGTTCACCTTAACTGCAGGAAAGTCTCCTCTTGAGTAAAAATGACCCTGCCCCCCCCGCCCCCCCAGTTTATTTCCAGATGTGCCATTCCATATTTTTCTGATAAATATATTACTGAAAAGTTTACTCTTCACTTTTGAAACAGCTAAACCCTCGGTCATAGTATGTCCATGACTTTGCCAGGAATAAGGTACATTTGGACATAGTTATAGCTTCTTTTTTTTTTTTTTTAAACATTTCATTGTTTTTGACAGAGACAGATAGATAGAAGGGCGAGGGCCCAGAACAGTCTCCATAGTTGTACATCATCAGTTTTCAACATGGTTTCATTCCACACAGGTGGGTGGGGGCTGAGCAGGGCGGGAACTGGGCTGGGGGCCTCCAGCATGGGAGACGCGCCCCCTGGAGCCAGGGGACGAACCAGGGGGCGAGAACCTAACTGGGGGCCTCCCTCATGGGAAGCACACCCCAGTGTTGCATATGGGTCCAAACGGGCCGGGGCTGGAATTCGATCCTCAGTCCCTGGAGCTGCGAAGTGAGTGCTTAACCCACTGAGCCATCGGCTTCCCTAGTTACAGCTTCTTTGACGAGGAGAAACATTTCTTAGCTTGGTGGGGAACTGTGCTGGTAGTGGCCAATGAGCAGCATTACTGCCCATCCTGCCTGGAAACGCTGGCTCCGAAGTGTTCCGGGGCCACCAGGGCCTGGGCAGGCCTGGGCAGCGAGTTCACAGCCAGGATCTCATGCGGAAATTCAGCTGTTTGGAGCGGAGTGCTGGCTCATCACAGGCCAAGGCTCACAGAATAAGGGATCTAGCTCTTAATGACTTTATCCTTTTTTGCATAATTTCTCCAGAGCTTCTGTACTTTATTCAGTTTCCAAATTCAAGTACAGGGTAGCTCTGAGGCCTATCCATGGTGGTAAGAGCCTCTTATCACATCTGGCTTGACTTGGTTACCCCAGTGCAATTTTGCCAGGGTCTCCCATCTTCCTGATGACCACAGTACAACCAGATAAAGCCATGTTCCTAGAACTGGAATCAATGGTGGAAGGTGGAAAGCTTTGGTGCTATTTTCTGATGTAGGACCCCAGACACAGAGATATGGCTGCCATGAGATACTCAATTCTGTCTCCATTGACGGGGTTCCCCCACGGCCCAGAAGCAGGAGAGCCTGGGGACTAAGGCCAGGGCTCTGCAGACAGCTGGTGGCAGCCCCGGGTGAATCAGTGGCCACCCCATGATAAGAATAGTGCCTTCTCAAGCCTGAGCTGCTCTCCTGGGAGGTCTCTCTTGCTGGCTGTTGCTAATTTCTGTACTTTTCTGAGAAGTGAGAGATAGTTTGAAGCACAGGGAAAGTAAAGAAGCTAAGGCCTCATGTGGCTCTACTTCAGTGATTCTGCAGGAGGGAGGTCAGAAAGCTCTACCAAGAAATTTATTGCCCTGTGTCCCAAGCTGACCCTGCACTGGTGACCAAAGTCTCTGTTTAGATCTGCTGCCAGTGTTACTGCAGATTTGACACATATCAGTTTGTATTTCTTTCTCAGGTCGGCTTGGTTGAAAGCTGGAATTACATGAAGGCCAACCACGTAAATGCTGCTTGTCACAGCTTGAGTCATGATTTTAGGAAAACCAGAACAGCAGATTTCTCTACCTCCTCCTGTAATAAGGAGCTCTCTAGAGTCATCACTGGTCCACCAAGCCAAGGTTCCCAGGAGCCCCAAGGAGTGACTAGAGGCATGGACATGTCTTGCCTAGTGGCAGGAACCTCAGGTGAAACCAGCACCTTCTCAGTACCTATAAGGTGCCCACAGGGATGGGCTGCACCCCAACAGGGCCTGCTGATCGCAAGTCCTCAAAAGTATCTGCTGGATGAATGGGGGCTTTTTCAGAGGTGTGAGTTATGACCGTCAGTAGATAGCTGGGGAAACAGGCATTGGGAGACTGAAGATTTGCTTATGGGTGGGAAGTGGGAGAACTGGGACTCAAATCCAGCTATCCTTCTCCATTGGAACACAGAAACCTTGGTCAAAAAAAAAAAAGGCCACACCTTGCTCTGAGTTCTTTTTGCTCTTTGTCTTTCTCTACTAGTGGCTCCTTCTCCTCAGTGAAGTTAAACTGAACCTCTCCCTGGAGGGTCTTCTGTTAGGGCAGCCAGCAGCAGGACCACTCAATGAAAGCACTCCCTCCTGCCCCTGCTGTGGCTTTGTGTTCTGGCAGCTCAAACCAGAGCTGTTCTGAAAGGAGGGGCAGGTGAAGGTGCAGACAGAGAAGCTGACTGAGTTACAAAGCGCACAGATAGGGTTTCCTGTGGTTGTAGAGTGCACAATTGTGGTTTCATATTTCCCACGAAGTCTCAAAAGTTCTGAACCTTTACTGTCACCAATTAAGACAGTGACAATTAATGCAAGTGCCTTGAAATTTAACAATGAGGTGTAAAGGAGACTGAGACCAACAGTGGGCAGGACGCGGATGGCACTTCCACTTCTCCACAATAGAAACTCAAGAATGTCAGCAATAAAATAGAGCTTCAGGTCTCAACAGAACACTCTGACTATATACCTAGTGCAAAAATAATGTTATATGCCAATGAACTAGTAAATTGCTCCTCCGGGGATTACTCCTGGTGGGAAAGGCGGCTGTGCCTGTGCTGGTTTGTACTCCCTGTACCCCTCCTCCTACCCAGCCCACTTCTGCCTCATTTCCACTGGGACCGCCTCATTTTAGGGCAGCGACATCCTTGCCCTAATCTATCTCAACAGTTGTTTACAGTTCACCTGGCTTTTGGTCTTTTTCTCCCATTCATTCATTCTCCAGCGTTTAGCCAGAGTAATCCTAGAACTGAAATCTGATGTCTCACTCTCACCCAGGGTTCACCCCTGCTCTCAGGATGCGGTCTTCCACACACCTGGCTGGATCCCCTCCTATGGGCCCACTCTCCCTCCCTGCACCTCCTGGTTCTAAATTGACAGAACAGCCTGGAACACCCACCCAGAGCTCACCATGTTCCTCTACACCTGCCTGCAACACCATCCTCCTCATGTCCACCTGGGAGTTTCTCTCCCTGTGGGGTCATCCTGGTTCAATTCCTCTTTCTGTTTACTGTGTGTCTGGATCCCCGGTCTCACCCTCTCAGTGGGGGTTGGCCTGCATCTGTCTGCACAGCTCCGGTGGCAAGGAGCTCACTCCCTTTGATGGCAGCCCTAGACACCTCTGAGAGACAGAAGTGAGTGAGCTTCCCTCTTACTAGCCTCCACACTTGGCCACGAAAAAGCCTGACCCCTTCTCCTGGCCAGTCCTGGGGGACTATAAGGACAGAATTCATGACATTTCTACCCTAGACCTCCTGGTGTCTTTTATGTTAGGGTCCCTCCCCTGTCCTGGCCACGGAAGGGAAGTTGAATGTGCTTCAAGTACCCAATTTCCTTACAGTGTGATTTCCAGAATAAATTCAAATTCTCCGAGGCTGCACTGACTGTTGCAGATGGTGCAGAATCACCACCTCCTTCCATCTAGAAACTACTTCTAGTAATGCAGCCTGAGGTTGCATTAATTTCTTTTGCAGCCACACCACGCTATTAACTCACCCCGAGTTGTCGGTCAGAACTCTTCTATGCTTCTCCCCACCCCATCATGCTGGCCTGTGCCTAGGGCAGGACTTTATAATTCTTCCACCATATCTGTGCTTCTTTAGCAACTACAAAACGAACATTTATGTAAGCACCTACTTCTTAGCTAGGCATTTTACCTCTAATCCTGTAAATAATATTGCAAAGGAAGTACTAGTTATCATTCCCTCCCTCCCTTTCTCTTTACAAAATTAAAAAAAAAAATTTTATTATGGTAAAATACATATACTATAAAATTTACCATCATACCCATTTTTAAGCATATAGTTCAGAAGTGTTAAGCACATTTACATTGTTGAGCAACCTATCTCCACAACTTTTTCATTTCTCAAACTGAAACTTGGTTCCCATTAAACAACTATTCCCCCTGCCCCGCACTCACCTGGACCCAGGCACCCACATTTGCCTCTACGCATCTGATGCTTCCTCAGGAACCTCATATACATGGAATCATATAATGTCTATCTTTTTGTAACTGGCTTATTTCCCTTAGCAAAATGTCTTCAAAGTTCATCTCCTCCTACCCCCTACTTTCTTTTTTGAAAAAGAAATGTAAGTAGTTAAGTGACTTGCCCTGAGGCCACATAGCCAGGAAGTACCAAGTTCTGACCTGAATCAATTGTCACTTTGAAGGTAGCAAGCACCTTGCTCTGTGGTCCTGCCT
Organism: Craseonycteris thonglongyai; assembly: GCA_004027555.1. Lineage (NCBI taxonomy): Eukaryota > Metazoa > Chordata > Mammalia > Chiroptera > Craseonycteridae > Craseonycteris > Craseonycteris thonglongyai. The sequence continues at coordinate 33,903 of PVKE010010115.1, read as the reverse complement.
GCTGTCTCCACCCAAGTGACGGACCTTCAACTGTTCAATGCCAAACTTCCTCAGTGCCTGGGGAATGCTGTGGAGCCAGTGCACTTTAGAATCATAGAACAACGCTATCTGCTTAACAAACCAGAGCTTATTCCAAAGTGCCATCGAAAGAGGAGCCACCCCATCGACTGGCTTGGGGGAGAGTGGACGATGAAAATTTGAGAAATGCAAGTGGCAATCATGTCACAGAGAAGGTTAACTCCTTCCAGTAACTACTTCTGATTAAGGTCTCTGCCAAGTTAAGCAGTGCTGAGTAAAAACAAAGGGACCACAGTATATTAGTTTAGCAAGTAAGCGTAAATCAGTGCTTAAGCACCTCTGTGAGGTAAAGTGGCAGGTGCTTTATACCACAGAGCTGTGTGGACAGGTGCACTTGGGAAAGGAGATGGTGTGAAAGAAAGGCAAAGGGGCCCTGGCTTGGCAGCTTCTTCTCCCGTGTGCTGGTGAAGAGCACAGGCCCCCATTCTGGCTCTGCAACCAACTCACAACTGACCTTAGTTTCCTCATCGGTAAAGTGGGAATCATAACAGCACTGAGCTCAGTGGGCTGCAGTGAGGTTTAAGTGACTGTGCACGTGAAGTGCTCAGAACAGAGATGGCACAAAGTAAGTTACTCAAGAACTGACAGCTCTTCCTACTATGTCCAGGATAACTAACATGTAATGATGCTACTTGCTCAGTTGCTTCATTCCATGCATCTCATCAAGCACCTTTTATGGACGAGGCCCAGGGTCCTCAGTGGTGAATCTGGGTATGCAGCACAGAACCCACAAAGTTTTCCTCAAAGGAAAAGGAAATCTAGGTATCTCCCAGGGTCATTCTTATGCATAGTCTGACTCTCATATTTCAAGTGTACTTTAGGATGATTTTATTGGCCAAGAACAGACCAGGGCACTCTCTCCAGGGTCTGGTTATAAGCAATGCCAGTCAAGGAGCCGGGGCCCTATGGAACTCTTGCAAGGTGAGAAGTAGAGACCACAGATCCAGGAAGGACTTTCATCCTGCTGGGGGGCTGTGCTGGCCTGGGCCCCTGAGGTACCGGCCTAAGTGACTGCCCCGCTGTAAAACTGAGTGGGGGGAGGCCATAGCCTGTGGCCTCCTGGGGCTTAGAAACATCACAGGTTTGGGCTGCTTCTACCTACAAAATAAAATAAATAGGGAAACTTCTTCCTTTCCAAAGCAGCAGGACCATTTGCTGATCCAAATGTTTTACTGTTCTAGGGAGCCCTTGGGGGAAAGAAAGGGTTCTGGAGGGTGTCTGCATCCTGCAGGCAGCTGAGTATTTACAGCCACATAATACCATGTGCCTATTTTGAGCCTGGACTCTGTGCTGGGTACTTCTCACAAGGCATCTGCACTAACCAAGCACCAGCCAAGAGGGGGCTGTCCCTCCAGACAAGAGGCTTCAGCCCAGTGGAAGGGGGTGATAAAGACTTCTCTGTAGCATAACTCACTGGTATAAACTCTAGCACAACAGCTACCTTCCGAACAGAGGTGGATATCTGAGAGATGGATTAAGAAAAAGAACAGGATGTCGTCGCTTTGCAGTGGATGTTCACCAGGAGATGTCTGGGATGGTGAGGCTACATCAAGATTTTGCCGAGGAAATAATGCCTGCCACTTTTTATGCATTTCTTGTGACATCAGGAGAAGTGTCAACATTGAGTTGTATATAAAAAAATACGAGCATAAATGGCCTTCTAAGTGAGAGAAGCATTTTCCAAGAAGACAGAAATGGCTGTGCTATTGTGAAGCCATCAAATATCCTACCTGATTTGCTCTTTCAAGGTCCGTCATGATCATTTCAATTTCGTCGGCCCTAGGAGGTGAGAGGGAGAGAGCATGTTAGACAGCAGCAAGGCAGGCTGAGGGGGTGCCCACGGTTCCAAACTCAGCAGAATGACCCATGGGCACAGAGGCTGGGCACAGTCCCCAGTATGGGGGACAGAGGGGCCACACAGATCTGTGAGGGGCACCGCTGCCCATCAGGAGGTAGACTTGGGTGGGAGCCGAGAGGACTGGCCTGCCTTTGAGGGACTCCCAATTTTGCAGGGAGAGGAGAGCTGTAAAAAGATGAAGTACAGTGTCCTGCCAAGAGATGGAACAGAGCTCTGAACAGAGTACTCCAGAAAAACAAGAGGAATGAGAGATGACTTCTCCTTGGGGGAGGGAATCTGAAAAGGCTTCAGAGGAGGTGACATGTGAACTGGATTTTGAAGGGTGAGTAGAAGTTTGTCAGAACTGAGAAAACCACAAGAAGGTAGAGAGGAAGATGGGAATTCACGTTGGAGGACAATGGAGTCTGCTCTATAAACTACCTGACATCACTGTCCTCACCTGGCCTGCTCATACACTGGGAGTTTCCAGGTGTTTTTCTCTCTTATTTTCTGTTTTGAAAGTATTTCCTCAAGTAATTTGAAGACAAGAATATGGTCCCAACATATAACATCATGAGAGAGGAATGCTGAGAATCTTACTGAGAAGGGCATGGTCAATTTCAAAAGTCTATGGGAGGTTAGAACCAGACACCTGGGCAAGTCACTGCCCCAACTTCTGTAAGGCAGGTCCTAATGATGGCCCAAGACTGGCTGCGGCTGAGGAAGGTTTAGGGAGCCCATGGACGTGGAATGAAGTGTCATAGCTGCAGATCCACAGTGGGGTGCAGGGCCCACTCCTCCCACTTCTCCTGATTCCACACCACACAGGAACCTGAGCTCTGAGCTCTCTGCTCTCCACAGGATTCAGTTCCACCCCTAGGTGCTGTGCCTGCTATAGGGAGGCTCCTGCTACCTCCCACCTTGGCCCACCACCCATCCCCATGGCTCTAGGCTCTGACAACTGCCACTACTTGTGGGCCCCTAAACAGCCTTGACCTGTGTACGCTATCTGCATGGAGCACACTCCACTTCTGGGAACCTCACCTCCTACTTCCACCCCCTCCTGTGACCCTTCCCAAATCTTCCAGTGGCTCAACCTCAGAGAACAGCATGGCTCAGATGGCCCCCTCCTGTCTGTGTGTCTTTGCCTTCATCCCTGATGCTTGAACAGGGCTTGGTGTTGGGCTGGAGGCTAGAATCCTGAACGCAGCCTGTCCTGCCAGCGAGGGGCCTGTCTACTCTCTGGGACAGCCTGGGGCACCTAGACAGGCCTGCCTGGAGGATTCTCTGTCCCCAAAACCTGTTTCTCTGGTCCTAACCATCCACCCTTAATACCAAGAGCTGGACAAATGACATTTAGGTCCCAGCTGGTTGGTTTTTGCTGTTTGCTGTGCCCCTGGCCTTTTTAGCTTTTAATCGGACACTGCGATTTGAGGCAATCTTATCAATTCCCAGCAGCCTGAGCAGCGTAACAGATGATTTGTGATCAGGTTCAGGGCTCATTGTATCTGTCTGAAACAGTATCCTGCTTTCAAACTGGTCTGAGAAAAGTCCGAAACAACTCATAAAATGGCCTAGTTACATGCAGCTATTTTTAGGGTGACTTCGTGAAGAGAGCAGTATCTCTGGAAGACAAACATCCCAGCTGGGCCTCTGCAGTGAAATGCTGGGCACAAGGGGTGGGCTGGGGGTGGCTTAGATTACGGAACATGTCACCCTATCATCTGAAACAGAAACCTCCAAGATCTCAAAGAGAAACAGCTACACCAAAGAAAAGATAGTCTAATGATGACAAAGGGTAAAATAAAAAATATGTAAATGTGTGAGGGGCCTGCAACATGACAGAAAAGGATAAAAGTCTGCTATCTTCACAACCTACTGAGGTACAAACTTTATTGGGTACAAGACAAAATAAAAAGTGAACAAACTTTTCTCAAGGCAAATCACAACTTTTAAACAGTTTTGAACTTTAATCAGTTATTCATATGTATTTACAAAGTCTGAATACACACAGCAAATTTCCCCAGCTATGGTATCAGTGATTCGCTCACTCGCTTGATGAATTCTTCTTACACCTGCAAATCTCCTGGCCCCGGGCAGGGGCTACGGGACAGACATGCATAGACGTGGCTCCTATAGATCTTGCCAGTGCTGCATATTTACAAGAGAAGGATCAAAATACTTAGCTGCTGAATCCCCGAAACAAGATTTATAGGCGATGCCTCACTTCTCTCTTGAGCAGATCTGGGGAGCTGTCTGCAGGACCTGGCGCTGGATGGGGGAGGCCTGGCTGAGTGAGCATGCCTCGGTGAGGGTTTTTCCTCAGCTCTCCTTTCGGGTCCTTGCTGAGCCCTTCAATTTTTCTTTAGTTCTGGATAGTTTATCTTCATCATTCAAGAATTTCTTCTGCTGTTTGAGACTTCTTTTATTTGGATAGTGTTGGCACATCTACTTCCATCCTCCACATCACTCAACCTCTCTTTATCCTTTCGTGCTGCCTTCTGGATGGTTCTTCAATTTGATCCAATTGTAGCTATACTCAGCCTATATTTATCTTTTCTCTTCTGTTCCTTAGTTTAGTCATTCTGTTCTTCATATTTCTACCTCATTCATTTCTAATTATTCTTTGTTTCTGCTTTATGTTGCTCTTATCGTCCCTTGTTTCCTTGAGTATATTCCTTGTGGTTATTTTGTACTCGAGGCCCAAATTGCATCAGATCACAATGCTGGGTTTACGGGCCTGTCTTCCAGAGACATATTCTCTTCTGGGGCCTATCTGGTTTTCCTTGGGGGTACCAGATACTTTTTCTGGCAGTGTACATGGGTTGGGGGACAGACAGGTAGGCCCTGCTATGTTTCTCAGGATGAACTAAAGAAGAAAGGCACATGGCAGGTGTTCAGTGTATGTTATTTTGCTGAATGAAGGAAGGAAGGGGAGAGGGGAATGAAAGGGAAGGCCCCAGGCCCCAGAGGAGTCACTGATAACTCCACCAGGAAAATCCTCTGCCCATAGCTTCACCTTTAATTCTCTGGGAGTACCGTCTTGGGGGTCTGGAGACAAGGGGCAGAGGTGCAGCTGTCTCAGGGCAGCCTCACCCTTGCCTATTTTTTATCCACTTCTTAATCTTTGCCTGGTCCTGCCATTGGCCCAGGGGTAGGTACAGGGTCAGACACAAGCCAAGGCTGGAGAAGAGAGCAGGTGCCTGGCTTCACCTTGAGGCTGGCTCAGCAAGGTTAGGACCCATGGAGGCTGGGAAGTGATGTTCAGATCCTGCCAGTTTTAGGGGACCTGGGTGGGCTTGAAAGTCTCCTTAGATAGTGAATGGTTATGGATGCTTATTAGCATACAGAGTATCTAGAAAACTATGCACCATTTCCAAAAGGTTTCAAGTCACTTATAAAGAATCAGTCACAATTAAACAGGAAGGTGCCTTCTTGGCAGCCGGAGGCAATCCCTGGAAATAAATTTCAAGTTTTTCCATCTTGTGGTTGGTTTAACGTTGGTTACTAAGCAACCTCTAAACTGACCAAAATATTGAATGTGATAACAACTACTGCAGTTACCTTTCATTATGAGAACAACTCTCGTATTTCCAAAGCTTTCAAATGATAATGACAACACAGATCTGCTGTTGGAGAGCAGGGCTATCCAACACCGGGTATCCCGATGACAGCAAGGCCCCGAGGGGCTTCAGTTCCCATTCACAGAACAAGAACAAACCAGAGCCACAGAAAGAGAACCATGGACGCAGCAGGCAAGGAAAAGCTTAGATTATTATTAAAAGTCTGAAGGCTTGTGATTCATTTTTTCAAGGCGCATGCTTTTTAAAAAGGTCAAAAATATAATGAGGAAGGTATGGAAATGTAGCCGGGGCTTTTGAAGACGTTAAGGGCGGCCGCTGGCACTTGCAGACCAGATCAGAGATGGCGAGCTCTTTGACTGCGCTGGTCTCATCCTAGAACACGTTGCTACCGAGTCTGCTCAATCCACTTCTCTCCAGACTGTGGCCCCCGCCATCTCAGCAAAATGAATCCTCCCAGACAAAGTGCCCTCAACAAGTAATACGAAAATATACAGAGGTTAATAATGCAACTATAAATGTTCCCTTAAAAGTGTAGTAATGAATTAAATGACATGTGCTTTCATAGCCTGAGTGTCAACAATATTTTGAAGGTTTTCAATTCTTTTCATTCTGAAGGCTCAACCACCACATCAGGATCTGGAACCTGATTTAAGTCTAAAATCATTTATTTTCAGAAGTCCATAATAACTACACATATTGTTTGCTCAGCAAAACCATTTATTACAAAAACGTAGTTCTCACCTTTTTATGAGCTGACAACACAGCTTCCACTCATCTATTAAACTGCATTGCATTATGCTCTGCTCCAACTTCAAATAGGGCATCATTTCTGCTTGGCCTAGAATATGTAGTTCACTCAGCTGGTTCCCTACAGATCACTTTGGGGATATTCTCTCAGCTAGAACAAAATTTTTATGGGGAACTTAAAAGGACACGGTCAAAGTAGATGGAAGGAAAATTCTAGCCACACTGAAAACTCTGTATCTCCTTTCACACTAGCCTCCCGAGTCCTGAGAGGTGGCACCACCGCAAGGCTGGTGCATATTTCGCCACCCAAACACACATACCGTTAAAACCAACAGCATCTACAAGCAGGTAAAGAAGTGACTGTGGTGGCCTTCAAAGACCACAACGTCTGTGTTCTTGAATCCAAGTCAAAAGCCAATGGTTTTAAAACTAAATTGTAAAGTTCTAGAGCATCAGAAGAAGAAATATCTAAAGATTAATCTTCCCTGTTTTTTTTAAAAAAGCTTCAGTGTGTTTACTAAAGTACAATCTCCCCCCTCCACCCAGATGCTATTGTTCGATGGCCTGAACTGTTAAGAAGGCAGATGACTTTCCTGACAACTTACAAACCAGGCCAGGCTCTCTCAGCACAAGGAGGTACAGGAGATGCAGAGTGGGGCTCACTGGACCGGCGTCAGAAAGAGCAGGTAGGAAAAGGAGGGTCAGGAACTGCGGAGCGTTTCTTGGCTGTGGGTCTGAGTTCCCTTATGGGGTTAGAGGGTCCTCAGGAAAGGTACCACCCTCTGCCCCGAATTGGCACACAGATGAGGAACTGGGCACAGTGCAGAAGCCCAATCTCACCTTGAGGAAAGGCTGGTCTGTAGTCCTATGTGACCGCCAAGGCACGACCATACCCGGTGGAGGTAGCAATGTGCCCTCCTCTTGAACAGGTACTGGCCTACACTAGTGGGTGTGGGTCACAGACTGGGATGGGGGTGGGGTGGGAGTCTCTGTTTAATAATGCCTACGAAGCAACTACCACGTCCCACAGGTGATGGGGAAACAAATGTCCCCAGTGGATGTGGCAGTGCACAGTAGCACTGGCATTTGTCTTATCACTAGCATATAGGCGGTATGTATCCTGAGTGTCCTAGGAGCTTACAAATAGTACTGAATGTACAAAGGGGGCAGGAACCCTGTTATTGCCTTCTCTGTAGTAGGTGGAGGGAGGTGAAGAGACCCAAGTAATTTCAGTACAGGGACAGCCAGAACAAGGGACAAAGGGCTTTGCAAACACGAGGAGGAACAGTCTCACCGAGGAAAGGACATGGGATCTGCATCCTGAAGGATGAGGATGAGTTTGCTGGGCAGAGAACAGTGAGGCAGAGGGAAGAACAACCTTCTAGACAGAGAAAGAAATCATGACGCAGTGGGTGCCTATTGCTCTCTTGGGCTTTCATGGTACCCTGTGCCCCATCTGCACATAAAGACAGGCCAGTCTCTTCACCCCCACCCCCACGCCTCCTAATTACTTCACTGATCAGTGTTTCCAGAACCACATCGCAGAGTGAAGATGGCAGAGAGGATCCCTGCCTGCTGTCTGACTCCAAGGGTGATACATCCAAAGGTTCACTGTTAAGCATGTTTCTGATTTGGGACGTTAAATATATATGTTTATTTTGTTTATGAAATAACCAACTGTTCCTATTTTAATAAAACTTTTGAATAAAAGATGAATATTGATTTCATTAAGCACCCTTTAAGCATTAATGGAGCTAATTAAATGGTTTTTCTTCTCTGACCTGCTAAAATGGTAAATTATACTGACAGTTATGTGCCCCCTGTTTGGTTGTGATGCATTACACATTTAATGGGCTCCTGAATTCTATTTGCTAATATTTTATTTAGTGTTTTTTCATAAATATGTATGTATGAGATTGGCCTTTATTTTGTCTTAGCATTGTCAGGAAAAGTCATACAAAACACTTTGGAAGGATGTTCTCTGTAGACAAAAAAGGGAGTGATCACAGATTTGACAATATTACTCTCTTTAAAAAACTTTAACCTACCTCCCACCTATACAGTCTAAGCGCTCTTGCCTGGCAGGCGAGCCCTGCGATGTCCATACTCAGGCAGAGGACCTTAGGCCAGGTCCGACTGTTCCGCCCTGGCCCATATCTCTTATGACTTCCTCTCCCATGAGGTTTGTGGTCTGTTCTGCATGGTTTAGTCCTTCCCTCCACTGCATTCCAGGATTCAAATCCAGTCTGCCATAGGTGACTTGGTGAATTCTAGGAGCTCCTTTCGGTTCCCTCCCTCCCACTTAGACCGAAGTGGCTTCTGGGTCGGGATCCTCTCCTCCCCACTGTGGGCCCGGATCCTGCAGGAAGCAGAGGGTCAATAGCCAATCATAGAATGACCTCCCATAAACACCTCTGCTCCTCTTCCAGCTTCACTTCCCACATGTCAAACAATCCAGCCTTACTTCCAAACAAAGAAGCCTAAGTGCAGAACTGCGTGCTCATCAGCACCATTGTGCCGGTGTTCATTCTGTCTCTTGCAGATGTGTTTTTTACAGTCTAGGAGTATTAGTTAACACATATTCCGTGTAAATTTCCTTCTTCAGCTCAACAACATGCTGACAGTTTCTTTAGTCTTACTCTGTTCCCGGAAACCACCATGCCTGTCCTCATGACGGCCCCCCATTGCTGAGGTCTCCAAAGGCAGCTGCTGCCACTATTCAGGTCTCATGGCCAGTCTCTGAAAGATCTCTTGGTAGCCCCGCTCCCCAATGTCCTCTTGGTTTTCTTTCATTTTAAAATATTTGTTTTATTTTTATTGCACTTAATATTCCAATCTCTGAGTATCTTGGTCACATATTAATTCACTGCTATAATCCCAGAGAACACAGCAGGTGCTCACTAAATACTGGCTGATGAAATATACAAATTAACATCTGTACTACCTGAAGTCCACTCTGCTCTGGACAGGCAGAGAGCAGAAAGTGTAGGGGTATCTTACCAAATCGCAGATATGACTTTAAAGGAAAGAGTCACTAAGTTGTTTCTGTGGAGGGAAAATAATTCACTTTCCTTATCACTTTTTACAGCCCTTGAAAAAGAAGGCAACAATTTCCTTGGGAAAAAGTATGTAAAGACCTAGAGTTAGGCTTCCCTCTGTCTGCTGACTATGAGCTCCTAGAGGGTAGGGCCAGTTGGCCTTACTCACCTCGTATCCTCTTGTGCTCAACACAGAGCTGGGCACAAACTGGGCCTTAGCAAACTCCAATTGGGATGGGATGTAGACGGGAGAGGAAGAGAAAGTGTCATTTGAGGAAAGGTTTTCTTGATAACCTTCATCTATATGACCGGCCCTATCTTTCATTTTCCACCTGGGTTAAGCCACCTCTGCTTTGGTGGGAATGCAGGGCAGAGGTGACGCCGCCTGCTATCCTTGCATCACACGTGTCATTTCAGAGTGACCCACCTCCCTGATTAAATCGAGTGCCTGGGCAGACCCAGTAGGAGAGCTTGAGCCCCTGGGATAACTTTCTGGAAATTCTGGTTTATATTCTTGTTGGAAAGGAAATCGTCGAGACAGTTCAATGGCCAGAATAGCACCTCTGCCTGCTCAGAAATTAACCAGAATTTGCTCATTTATGACCACATTAAATTTAAATGATACCGCAGTAACAATTAAAATCCATTTTAGTTAAGCTCCATCTTTTTAATCTTGGATGGGAAGAAAATTTCCCTTCTTGCCAAGTATTTAGCTGACAAGTTTACCTGAAATGATTTAAATAAAGCCTCCTTTAGTTTAATCTGAGTCTAGCTGACAACCAAGTGGTCTCCTACAGCCCACAAGAGGTTAACTTTCTACCCAGGCCAAAACTAGAGGGCAGTTCCTGAAGGCTGGTTACTCAGCAGAGTATGACCCTCTGTCTGGTCAGAAACCGCCTGTGACTATCACTCAGGCTTCAGTCTTTTCTAGGTGGGGACATGAGACAGCTGTGTAGAAGAATTAGGCTATGAGACTATAATTCATTCTGCATACAAAACTTCTGGGGGTAAGCATCTAATGACTTAATCTTGAGATACTTGCCGTTTCTCTAGAGTTCTAACAGCGTTGCTCTATAAACAACGGGGAGCAGGTTGGATGTGAAAATCGTATTCTTTCCTTAAATCAAGTCCCATAGGGTCACAAGTAAGATGGAGTGACTGGAGGTGAAACCAGGGAAACAGTGGTCTAGAGAACCACAAGAGTATGGCTCGCAGAGCAAATGGGACTTGAATTCTTCTCCACTGACTTTCAGTTCTTTCACCTTAAGCAGACCTTAGAGCTTGACAGCCATCTGCACAGGAGAAATAACACAGCCTTTCTCAAAGAAATTAGCATGAGGCTAAAATAAGAACATCCATGGAGTGGAAAAGGACTTTGTAAACCACAAAGTTATTATTTTCACACATGAAAATCAAGGGGATGCTGGGATGACTCAGCGGGTTGAGTACTGGTCTTGCAGCCCCGGGGGTCTAAGGATCGAATCCCGGCCCATGTAGACCAGGTGAAATATGAAAGATAGGGCTGGTCATATAGATGAAGGTTATCAAGAAAACCTTTCCTCAAATGACACTTTCTCTTACTCTCCCCTCTACACCCCCCCATCCCAATTAGAGTTTGCTAAGACCCAATTTGTACCCAGCTCTGTGTTGGGCACAAGAGGATATGAGGTGAGTAAGGCCAACTGGCCCTGCCCTCTAGGAGTTCATAGTCAGCAGACAGAAGGAAGCCTAACTCTGGGTCTTCACATACTTTTTCCCAAGGAAGCTGCTGCCTTCTTTTTCAAGGGTTGTAAGCCTCCTATGTGGGAGGCCCCCAGTTCAGCACCACCGCCCCTAACTCCCCGACGGTTCCTGCCCTGTGCAGCCCAGCTCCTACCTGTGGAATGAAACTATGTAGAAAACTGATGACATGCAACTATGGAGACTGCTCTGGGCCCTCCCCCTTCTCTGTCTCTCTTTATCAAAGACAGTAAAAATAAATCTTAAAAAAAATAAATAAAAAAGAAAGACAAGAGCTTTCTCTTCTGGTCACAGCTAATTTTCATTACCTAAGACTTATTAGAAGATAATAACAACCACCCATAAAGTGACCTTTGCCAAAAATTTCCAGCCCAAATCTGATCAAGTCTGTAGATTCAACTATAAACTTATAGGAATTACAGAGGAGAGGAACACACTCAACCACATCTGGGGATGCTGTTGGCAAAATTCAGAGTGTGAGAAACATTTTAGGACAAATGAACCAGTTTCTCATACAACTAAATTGCAAAGGAAAGAAAAAGAAATGGAGAAGAATCTATAAAATGAAAGAGACTTAAAGGTATAAAAACCAACTGCAATGTGTGGATCTTATTTGCATTATGATTCAAACAAACTTAGAAAATAAAACCATTTATGATGTTTAGTAGTTAGAAATTTAAGTATTGATAATATTCAGTACTTATTTTTGATCTGATAATAGTATTGCAGCTATATTAAAATAGGAGAGTCCTTATTGTGAGTATCTATATGCAAAAAACATATAGATGTAAAGTGAAAGAATTCTGGAAGTAGCTTCAAGATAAAACAAGGTTGGGGGTGAAAATAGGTAACACAGGATCAGCCATGAATAGGATGGCAGGAACTGTATAAGATACATCCTCAGGGTCTGTCTTTTGTTGTATGTTGGAAATTTAACAGAATAAAAAGTAAACAAAAAACTATAAGGTGATAAAAAAAAAAAAAGCAGACATCACAGTAGTTTTGTAACCTTGCATCACCACTTGTGAACTACTAAGTCTGGACTGACGGTGACTGCTATACTCGGTTTGCATAGAAATGAGGCCATGAGCAGGCAAGTGCCTGGGAGGAAGCTGCAATGAGGCCCCTGGAAGGAATACAGATTAGAGTGGTGTCCCTTGCTGCAAGTCTAGCTCTGCCTGAGACTCAGTACTTGGCAAACTTTAGTCAAGACAGTTAACCTCTCAGAATGTCAACTTATTCACTCATCAAAGGGGAGGAAAAAAGCCTACATGAAAAGCACCTCTCTGTAAGAAGTATGTGACTGAAAAATCACACATGGATATTCTTCTTTGATATAGAAAAAGACTGCTGGGAAAACAGATTCTTGGAGGGGACACTCAAGTCCCATCCTTCATCCTATCATCATCCTACCAGGAAAGGGGCTCTCAGGAGCTGCCTCTGCATGGACAATGGAGGAAACTGGCTCACCTTACCCATTTCTCAACAAGCCCCTCTGTCCCCTGGTAGTTTGCACAGACTTGTTTGTTCTAGGAATCTTGTGCCGAGAACACAAGAGGACTATTGACCCAAATTGCTACTTCTTTAGTTTTAGATTTTTAAAAAATTTTCTGGAAGGGCTGCTGTTATGCCATCCATAATATAAGTATATATATTTAAAGTCTCTACGTATTTATAGTGTAAAATTTGTCAGCACACCTTTCCCAAGGCTGGGCACTGCTTGTTGGATTCAAGTGTTGGCTCGCTTAAAACCGCCTTTCAGGTTTTGTTTTCCTTCCCCCATTTGTTTTAGTAAACACCCTGCCTACAGCCAACAGAGTGTTGATCTGATTCTTGGCATTACACTTCCTTCTCTCACCATCTCCTGCAGTGGGCAGAGGATGTGCCATTGGCAGGAGTTGCTTACAGAAGAAACTGCTCAGATATTACAGGTGGGGAAACTGAGGCCCAGGGCAGCATAGTGACAAAGGAGCTCAAGGTCATAGCAAGCAGCTGGTCTAGGGTAAGAACCCTGCTTCTTCCCAAATGTAAGGGATTCTAATTACCCCCTTTTACCCTTAAGTACTACTTGGTAGGAACTGTTAAGAAAAGGTTTGGTGGCAGAGAAGCTAAAACTAAGAATAAAAAATGTTCTCTAATTGCTTACTAGTTATTACTCTCAGTTCCCTCGGCCCCTCCTTACCACCAAGGCCAAGGCCAAGGCCCCGTCCTGGGCCCTGATTTCCTGAGCCCTGGGGCCTCAGACTGCTCTCCTCCCACCACACCCACTCCAGGGGGCCTTCTGACTACACAGCCCCTCTTAAGCCTAAAGCTCCTTCTAAACCTTCCTCTGCCTGGTCTTTCTCCAGCAAATTAAATGCTCAGCTCACCTGTGGCTTCAGAGGCCACAATCCCCTTAACTCCAATTGCCCTGCACTTAAGTCAACTGGCAGTTTTCTTCACCCTGCAGGACTGGGAAGTGAAACTGGAGAATAAGGCAGTGAAGGCAGCAGCACATTCAGAGGAAAGACAGCAGCCTTCCTCTTCTCACTGGCACCAAAGGTCTGCATTTTGGCTACGTAAGTGTCTTTTTTAGGGCAACTTGAAAATGAATAATTCAGCGGTTCCTATTCTACTTGTGAAGTGTTAGACAAACAACTCAGACGGGGCCAGACTTGCTGGCCCCATGAAGACCATCCCTTCCCTTCATTCTGACATCATCAGACTTGGCCATGAATCTTTAAGAACACCCTCCATCCTGTCTAATCACTAAAATACCACAAAGGAAGTTCACAATACTCAGACATAGGGGAAAAAAATAGAAAGGGTAATTGCAACATAGTTTTCCCCTGTAGCCATACAGTACATCAGGGCGTCACAGCAATACTGCACTCATTAAAAACGCTATGTATGGGATGTCTTAGTCGCATCAGGTTATTAAATAGTCAAACTTTTTATTCAAATCCAAGCCTTAAAAGGATCTTCCCCATGGAGCTCTTACCCTTGAACTCCCCGGTTCCACCTCTAAAAGCTTTCTTCTGTGTTTTATAGTAAAGTCTCCTTGAATACTTTTTGGAAGTAGGTGTGATGTAAAGTTTAAGTTTAAACAAACCAACCACCTTCCTAGTTTTATTTCAGAATTCATTTTGGAATAATTCAATTCACTTATTGAACAAGCCACACTCTCTCTCATATGTTCATGGTTGGAAAATGTAAGCTGATATAATCTTGAGGCCCCTCCATCAGGAAGACACATATAGATATAAATGCCTTATAGATCAGTTATGCTTGTGATTACTGATATATAATGTCATTAGAATTCTGAACAGGAAATTGGATTCAGTCTCTTTTCAAATGATAGGGGTGGGTGCTCCTCAAGTTTAAGCCCTAGAGTAAGACTCCACATGCCCAGGTGATCAATTTCTGAGTTTAGGAAAAGTTAAATAATGTGATGACAAGAATATCTTTATCTGTGTGTGTATCACCCCTGGGGACCTATATGGCATACTTCAAATTTGTGCAAAATATATACCATGTGTGACAGAATAAAGGACTCATCACTAGTTGATAATCCTGCTAAACAGTAGTAGCTGCTTTGTGAAGGCAGCAGCAAATAGTTGGAAAATCCAAATAACTTTAAAGAAGTCACCAGTGGGAATGTGTAGGTTCAGAGTATTTTATAAAGGAGTGGGTTTCATTGTAGAGAGAAGTGGCAACGGTAATAATGTAGGAAAGTATAACTTGCTGCTATGCTTGACATAACGAAATTATAGTACAGTATGGTGAGATAATTTAAAATAAATATATGGTTTCTTTTGAGCGTGTCAGAAGGGCTCAATGGTTCTGCATCTGACAGTGAATCTCAGTCATGAGAGGAGACAGAGCAGGGCTGCACTGGAGAATCAGGACAGTCAGAGTCAATTAAACTTTTTGGTCCATTTTTCTTAAATAGATCAGAAAGTTTATGAGAGATACTATGAATTAGATAAAAAAGTATCAACAATGAAGAAAACTGTAAGCTAAGAGTATGTCAGTAAATGTAACCAGGCCAAATTCACCTATAAAAATAAAATGCATATTAAAAAACTCCAAATCTAACAAAATGTAGTATACACACACTTCAAAGATTAACTAGATTAAAAAAAAAAGGCTAAGGTAAGGTTTTAAGCCACACTAGACAATATCATACATAGCAAAATAACATTATGGAGAAACAAGTCATACTAAAAGGCATAGTACATAATAAAGCATGACAAGCTTGAACTTGTTTTCAATCTTAAGGCTAAAAATCTATAATATGTAATATAAAAATGAAAAGAAATGCAATATACAGAAGTGCAATCCTACTAGAAAACACACTACACTGCTTGGAGAATGTGATGTTTAAAGGGATCCAGTCACATAGAATCTGAAAACCAGGCTTCAGTTGAATTGAAATGGGGGAGTGACTGGAGTGTTTGGTTAACATGGACAGGACACTTAGATCCATTATAATTCTTCACTACTCACAGAGAAATAAGAGGGATGCTCTTTTTAAAAATGGGAAGAAGAGGATCAGATGTTTTGGCTGTCACAAAAGGGCCACATTCACTACCTGTTAAGTAATGCAATGATCTCATGCTCATCAAATCCAAGAGATTTCCATGAGCAAATGAACAGAGATGACCCATGAATTCAGCAAAGTCCCTTGTTTTTGGTAAAGACAAGAAAGCAATGAACTTCCCATATGCCTCTAATCAATATCCAGAAAATGAAATATATCTACCTTGTCTACAGTAGGGATGTAAATATTAAACATGTGTGAATTCAAATAGCATGGCATAAATTACAATTATAGAAAACTGGATTACAAAATGCTAGTGGCAAAGAAGGTTAATGATAACATTTCTTATCTGCAGTTGTATTAATGATAAATAAGTATAAATTTATTGCCCAAGCTGACTTATAAAACTTGGTAAAATGACAAATGTATAAAAAAAATCAGTTATATCAATTGTAACTGAAAAATAAAAACTTATTTTAAAAAAGTAGAGAAAAAAAATCAGTTGACCAACATACCAAGTTTATCTTTTTTAAACAAACAAATACCTTCAACAACAGTATATCAGATATCAAAACAGAAAACAAAGAGATATTATCAAAACAGAAAACAGTGTGGTACTTATTAGAATGAAAAGTTAGATCAGTGGAATGAAATTCTAGACAGAAATCCAGAGATATATATAATTATTTACATCTGATTTGTGGTTAAGTAGTAAAGGAAAGAATCATCAATAGTATTGGGCAAACTGGGTGTTAATAAGAAGAAGAATATACAGACATATTTTACCTTATATGCCATAATAAATTTCAGACAGGTTAAAGATGTAAATCATAAAAAAGTAGTAAGGAAATGGATTTAGAAGGAAAGAGCATTTTCTACTATTGAGACTATATTATAAATGATCCATGAATGACAAGGTTGATGGGTTCTATCATATATATTATCATTACATATATAATACTTCTGGGCAATGAAAACCATTAAAATACATATGAAAAGAAAAGCAACTGATAAGTAAAGATAAATGTGAATGGGTAGTTAAAACCCAGAATACATGTAGAATTGCTACTCGGTTCCCACTGTACCCATGTTCAGAGGACATGAGGAAACACACAGAGCAAGCAAGCAGATGGGAAAATGCTGAGTTTTGTGGTAACAAATATCAAGTTAAACATCTATGAGGTTCCACCCAGCATGGCAGACAGCATAGCAGAAATGTCACAGCTCACTTCTCAACTTCTGGATCTGGCACAGAAGGTCCAAGACAATTATGTCCCCCAGGGCAGACTGGAGCTGGCCCTGGGTTTAGCCAGTTCAGGCTGGGGGCAGGGAGAGAGACCCTGGCACCCGCTGCTGTCATTGTAATGGGTTCAACCATCTACAAAGCAACATGGTAAGGAGCCTTGAAAGAGCATCTCTTTTGTCCTACAGATTTCTCTTTCTGAAAAATATTTTTAGGAATTATTTTTCTAAACAAAAATTCATTATGAGAAACCGAAATAACCAAAATGCCTGTAAATAAAGAATGGTTACATAAACTCTAATTCATCAAGAGAAGAAAATGAGATTTTGCCATCAAAATGACAAATTCAGCAGATAAGCAGGTACTGAAAAAACCGTATGAAATCATGTCAAGCCAAAAGAACACAGTGCACAGAGTAGACTGTCCTGAACCTGTCCAGTGAGAACTGCACTGTACACAGAGTCATGTACATCTGAAATGTGTATAAATGTGTGTGTGTTTTTAAGATTTTTATTGTTTGAAAGAAGGTGAGAGAGACAGAGGGAGTGAGAGAAGGGGGAGAGCCCAGAGCAGTCTCCATAGTTGTACATCATTAGTTGTGACATGGTTTCATTCCACACAGGTGGATGTGGGGCTAGGTGGGGTGGGAACTGAACTGGAGGCCTCCCACATGGGAGGCATGAACCTTGCCACTGAGCCATCTCAGCAGATACCGGTTGCGCCACATTCAGCATATGAGTTTGCATGGGCTGGGGCCAGGAATCAAACCTGAGGCAAGTGCTCAACCTGCTGAGCTATCCCAGCATCCCCTAAATGTGTGTTCTTTATAGGACTGGTTAGGTAGTAACAAAACATCTCTCAATTCACTATAAAGATGGCTAATTATTTAATAGCAAACAAAAGAGACAGATTTATTGGAAGTTCGCTTGCATTCTTGGTAGCTCCTAGCTTTCAAACAGGAGCCAGACTAGAGGGATCAGACACATTAATGTTGATGACGGTGGCTAACCTAACGTTGCCTGAATCCTGGCATAGTAGGCACCACTGAGCAATTTATGCTTATCAGCTCCTTGGAACTCATATGGAAGCAGACACAATTACAGACTATGAAATGCAGGCCAGTGGAGGTTAAGTGATTTGCCCAAAGATCTGCTGTGCAATGGAAAGCAGAACCAGGTAAGACCCCAGATTTGGCCCCTTCTCTGCATGGGGCTTGGAATATGTCTGACTAAAAAGTCAGCAGAGAAGTACAAATTGCTTTAAAGACACACATTCACAAAGGCGCAAACATACTTTTTTGTTTAATCCTGGATACTCTGATCAGATGACATATGGGGCTGTCCACACATCCTGGTACATTGACTCATGGGATTATTCACTGACCGACATCTTGCTGTGTGCTGGGCGTGGTCATACTCCTTTGGAACCCAAAGATGAGCCCCTGAGGAGCTCCCAGTCTGGTGTGGTGGGTGGGATAATCAGATACCCATGTCTGACACACGTAGTGGCCCCATAGAACACAAGCCCACCTGAGCACTGAGAGAGAGAGATGAGGTACTCCAGGAGAGTCATCACAGCGCTGTCCTTTTCTTCTTATTTGGACAGCTCTTTCCTTAAGCCAAGAATCAATACTCAAACAAATTAACTGGGTTGGAGTTTTCCAAAATGTGGTCACCAGACCCTATGTCCTGGGTCCCACCCCAGACCCAGAGTTAGACTTCAGGGGTGTGGCCTAGGGATCTCATTTTTAACCAATACTCTAAGGAATCCTAATCAAGTTCAAGAATCACTGACCTGTGTGATGAGGGGCAATTTACACAATCCCAGTGCTTCTGGAGTTGAGGCTGGAGCAAGAAGTGATCATTTCTAATTGTTACCAACCATTGTCACCCCATTAAATTTAGCAATAAAAATAAATAAATAAATAAATTTAAAAAATAAAGTGTCCAAAGTTAGATATGCTCAGCTTCTCTCTTGTACCATATATCCTTGCCCTCCTAGAAGACATGTGGAGCTATCCTACCTATATTTTCTGATCTACACAAATTAGAAAAGTTCTCTATTTCTTTTTTAAAGATTTGTTTTATGCGATGCATGGATGATGTGATGTGGACTTGTACATCAGGAAACTATCTAATTGTTACCAATCAATGTCACCCCATTAAATTTAACAATAAAAAAAAAAGATTTTATTGTTTGAGAAAAGGTGTGAGAGAGAGAAAGAGAAGGGGGGAGGGCCCACAGGGGGTGGGAACTCAACAGGGGGCTTCCAGGATGGGATGCGAGAACCTCTGCTACTATCCTGGCAGTTACTGTTGTGCCTCAGTTCAGCATATGGGTTTGCACTGGCTGGGGCTGGGCTTCGATCCCTGGACCTCATGGTTGCAAGGCAAGTACTTAACCGGCTAAGCGATCCCCCAGAAGTACTCCATTTCAGCATGAGCCTTCTCATATAGGGACTGGTCCAAGGTTCCCTTTCATTTAAATAATCTGTGACTAACTGCCCATATTATAATACAAATAGCAGAGTAAGCACACATGGATTTGATTTAATAGCCATACAGAGTGGAGGCCATGCTACAGGTTTTTACATTTAATTTTCAACCCAGTGGCTTTCCCTGAACACCCTTCTAAGCCAGCATCTCTCTTCTCCTCACTCCCCATTTGTTTAACTTGCTTTAACTTTCTTGGCAGCATCTGACACTAACTGAACTTTTATTATGTGGCAATCTGCTTGTTTGCTTAGTGATTGCCTCCAGGAGGGCAGGAACTTTGTTTTCATTCATTTAACCAACATTTTCTATTTCCCCTATTCTAGGCACTGGGGATACAATGGCAAACAAGTTAAGGCTCGTGGAACTTAGGTTCTAGTGAGTAGAGAGAGACCATCGAGTCAGGAATCATAGGGTATGTCGTAAGGAAAAAAATAAGAGTGGGAAAAGAAGACAGAGACAGCTGGGAGGCGGCCGACTGCATAGCAGCTGTAGGCCACTGTGTGGCTTCTGCCTGTGGTTCCTAGAGAAGTAGGAGCCATGACCAGCTTATGACACGAAGGGCTCCCTTTAGCTGCTGTTCTGCCAGGCTTAATTGGAAAGGTCAGAAGTTCAGTTTCGTCAGGGTGAAGCCCAAGATGTCGTAAAGAAAGCTGGTGGTGAGGGGAGGGTCCTGGTCTAGAAGCACAATTGAGGGAGTCAGTCATCAGCATAGAGATGGAATTTAAAGTTCTGGAGGAAGCCAGGATGGCTCAGTGGGTCAAGTACTCACTTTGCAGCCCTGGGGACTGAGGATCAAATCCTGGCCCAGGCCCATGAGGACCTTATGCTGAACTGGGGTGTGCTTTCCATGCGGATGCCCCCAGTTCAGTTCTCGCCCCCCGTTTTCGGCCCCTGGCTCAAGGAGGTGAGCCTTTCATGCAGGAGACCCCCAGCCCAGTTCCCAACCTGTGCGGTCTCCGCCCACCTGTGTGGAACGAAACCATGTCGAAAGCTGATGATGTACAACTGTGGAGACTGCTCTGGGCGCTCCCCCTTCTCTCTGTCAAAAACAATAAAATAAATCTTTAAAGTTCTGGTAGTGAGTGAATCTCCTGGGGACTGAGATGAACAAGTACACAGAGCCCTGAGACACCAGTGCCTGCAACAGTGCCAAACACACAGTAGGAACGCAGTACTTGAAGAATGAATGAATGGATGTTCAAAGTGGCACTGTTTCCATCTTTATGAAATAGGTAATGCTCCTTAGCTTAGACTGAAAGTATATTTACACCTTCCGTTCATTATCCAAATCAGCAACACATTTTCTGATGCTGGCTGGCTCTTTCACCCGGGCTTAAATCCATGCTAATGTTACGCTAATGGCGTATGCTGCTCAACATGAAGGGCTCTGCCTGGCTGAAACCTAAAGTCCCAGAATGCTTCACACAGGTGTTTAGGTGTGTGAGGTGTAGACCCAAAGGGACAAGCAGGAGTCCTCTGTCCTTGGTGAAACAGCTCACTGGCACAAGGGGTAGTGAGTGAACAACTGCTTTGGCACATGTGTGGATCCAGACAGTACCTGCCCCTGCTCAGCTCCAGCCCCAAACTGTTTCATACCCACAGGAGGTAGGTTTTATGAAAACCAAACAAACAATTATTATCCCTCTTAGTTCTACCTTCTGCCAGTGGTACTAGCGAGAAATGCAAAGGGTAATTTAATAAAATGTATCACCTTAGGAAAAAAAACGTTATGAAGTTACTGTTTTAGATATCCATATGCGGTTTTTTTAGTTTTATATAAATTGAATTAGTTAATAATAATACTATTATTTTATATCATCTGAAAAAGAAATGTAATTATTTCACTCATACATCACACAAGAAAAAATATAGTAAGTTATAGCGCTTTTAATTATGGTCTATGTATGAGCCGATATATTGTCCTGCCGCACTTTTTGCAGGAGATGCAAAAGCCGATATATCGGCCTGTTGCACCAAAAGGGTTAAAAGCCTGTGTAATGCAGTGAGCACTGAGCAAAGTACAAAAAGTCCTGGCCTGCAAGATGCTGCCAACCTAATGTGGATGCTAAAACTTTCTGGAGCCATGGTCCCTTCAGGCAGTCTGGTGAAGAACAGGGAGCTTTCTTTTTTTTTTTTAAGACTTTCTTTTTAAAATTTTTAAAAAAAATTTTATTTTTACATTGTTTTTGACAGAGAGAGAGAGAGAGAGAGAGAGAGGGAAGGAGAGAGGTACAGAGACAGAGAAAGAACTGAACTGGGGGAGCTCGCCATTTCAGCATATGGGTCCACACGGGCAGAGATTCGATCCTCGGTCCCCAGGCTGCAAAGTGAGCACTTAACCCACTGAGCCATCCTGGCTTCCCCAGAACAGGGAGCTTTTGCTAGAAGAATGTCTTAAATAAATAAGGGAAACAATTATTGTGAAGTGTGGTTAAACCCCAGATTTGTGACATAAGAATACATGTTCTTTATTGCTGCACTAAACAAAGAGTCTAGCGGTGGGTCTAAGAACAACACTGACATTTTGAAGCAGCGATGAACATAAATGGCATTTGAGTATGCGACAACTGTAACCTGGTGTGAAAATATCTATTATTTCCACTTGCAACAAAATCACAAGTCTGTCTTAATCTGGTTTGTTGATTTCATTTGCAACAGAAGAAAATGCTACATTGCAGTCAGACTTTAGTAAAAATAACAATGTATGTTTTCTGGGTCCAAATGCATGACCCTCCCCTGCCCCCAAATTGTCTCCAGTGGCTCATGCAGGTTACTGTGGGTACAGAAAGAGGGCAGGGAGGGGCAGGTGAAAAAGTGTTGTTAACTGTAAACTGCAATGCAAGGGCAAGAGAACCTTTCCCACAGGGACCTAGATTGGGTGTGAAATGGGACCATGAAAGCAGAGCTGCATCAAGAAGTGTCTTGTGTGCTACGCCACAGTTTTTCAATGGTGGCAAGAAAGAACCAAGATTTTCAGGAGGGCAGATTTTAAGAGGTTCAGATTTATATTCTATAGAGCAGGGGGATCTGTCAGGAAGATATTGAAGTATCGAGGCTAGGAGATGAAAAGAGCCAAATTATGGTAGTGGCAATGGAAACAATAAGTTAGGGATGCAGAATGTCTCAAGCAGGTGGGATGAATATAAATTAGAGAGGAGGGGTAATAAGAGTCAGGAAGGTTGGAGGACTATGAATGATTGGGGGGAGGGAAAAATGGAAGGGAAGCTGTCTGTAGGGAAAAAGGAAGTTATGGACGATAATGAGTTCATTCACAGTGTGAAAATGTCTACTGTATGGTAGAACTGTCCAGTAAGGAGTTAAAAATAGAAAGCTTTCTCTACTAGGGTATTACTTGTTCTCATTGCTTTGTAAGGTGTCTAGCTGTTGCGTGCTCTCTCTCTCTCTCACACACACACACACCCTCTTCTCTGCCACATACAATGCAAATATTTTTGCCAGTTTATCTATCGATTCATCCATCCATCAAGCTATGAATTTCCCCTTTATGATTTCTACCTTGGCATCATGCTTACAAAGATTTTTTTCCCTACCTCCACATGATGTGTCCATCTCATATTTCTCCTAGTGTTTTTATGGCTTTGTTTTTTATATTTAAAACACCTAGACTTCGTTTTGCATGAGGCTCAGCTCTGACTCTAATACTTTCTGCACAGACAGCTAATTACTGTAGTACTACTTATTGAAGACTCCTTTCTTCTTTATCTTATTTAAAATCAAGCAATTTTTATATACATCTTTTTCTAAACCAATCCTCCCCCTTAATTTAAAAAAATACAGAAAGCGTCCAGAGGAAAAAAAGCCCAATCAACCATATGTCTAGACACAGAATTAACTGCTTAACACAACTGGTTCTTTTCCATTGTCAATGACAAATTCTGGATTACTAACTACATTTGGGCTTTCCATAGAAGAAGGAGTCTGTAAATCCTACAAATTGCAGCCTTTTATTTATTTATTTTAGGGTTAGAAAGATCAAAGAAATGCATGTTGTGCAAATAGTCAAACAGAAAGATAAATAAAAAGGTAAAAATATGTTATCCAATAAAATTCAAGAATATGTTTTTGTGCTCTAGGCTATTTTGATAACATTCCAAACAGTACCTAATTAAAGATCCCCACCACACCCCCTCCCAACTCCTTGAGGTTGCTTTTACCTTTAAGGAAATTAGAGGGCACAGGTGCAGTCATCTGGGGGTTAATTCTCACTGACGTTCAGTGCCCCGAGTCTCTGCTCTGTTCATCAGAGCATTAAATCTGAAAGCTCAGGAGAGCAATGCAACCGGGCTGCAAGAGTGATGCTATAAAGTTCTGCATTAAAAATTCATATTGCAGGCTTGCCTCAGAACTTGGCTCTGACTAGAAGGAGAGCTGGTGGGGAAATATGAGACACCCCACTGTCTTTCTGGCAATTGGAGACATTCCTCAACAAACAGCACCTCAGGAAGAGAATGAAAGGGCAAACAAGCCGTGAAGGAAATCAATGAGTTCAATTAGCTAGCTGGCTCTCGCTTTCCTACAGCAACTTTTCACTCTTAAGGCTGGTTCAAAAAAGTTTTTTTTCTTTCTTTTTTAACGATACCCCCAAACAAGAACCCCAACTATTCCTCTGGTGCCCAGATGTTTGGCACCTCTCTTAGTTTGTTTTACACCAGCCCAGAAAGCCCCAAATTCTCCCAGATAGATGGGAGTCAGAACTCTCCTGAACTCTACACATCACCCTGATGCATGGCTAGAGGGGACCACACACTGAACAACTTGAGGAGATGGGTCCTGCACATATGTGGCATTTAGAATTCAGAAGATAGTTACTCTCTGGTTATTAACCTCCAGAGTTGATTTTTGGGGACACATTAAGGCATTAATAGCTCTGCAATGGTTTGTACTCCAAACATTTTGCTTGCAGTGTTAGCAGCACCTGAATGGCAACTAGTTTTGTATATTCAGAGTCCCTTAGGAGGAGGATGAGACATAAACAGTGCACTTTAATAGCTGCAGCATGGTAATATAAAGAGTAGGTCTTGCCACGCAGATGGACTGGTTTTTACAAATTCAACATGGAAAGCAATGGGATTCTTTACGGTTGGAACAGACCTTACAATGGGGGACCTGAACAACATTTTAAAATGGGCCAGGTAGGATGCTTAGTGCCTTGCAGCAATGGAGGCCTGGTTGACTGAGGGTGTGTGTGTGTGTCGATCCTGTGCCAGGCACTTTGTGTGGAATTGTTTCCTTTCACTTAATGAGGAAACTAAGGCCCAAGTATGGAAATTGAGTGCCCTGCCAAAGGTGACCCTACTCATGGAGTTAGGAATCAAACCCTGCAGTGACTCCAAGACCTGGGGTCTCCCCACACTCACATTGTGCCCCCATATCCTGGACAGTGCCCTCCCTGAAGGCTATTGCACAAACAGGCTGCACAAGTCTTCAATCCAGCCTGACATCTAGTCCAATCTGCTTTATCAACGAGGACACTGCTGCTATCAAGGGAGGATACTGTGCAACTACAACTGGTGAGAGCTGGAGACGCCTGGCCTGGCACCTTCCACTGGCCAGGGGAGGCTTTAATGTCTATAATGTCACAAAACAGTTGTGTGGTAATGGGGCCTTGTGCCAGTACTGCTGGGGGCCCTCAAGAGAATTCTGGGGGTCCAAACTCTCTTGTCTGGTGATGCCACAAGGGAAGCCACCTAAAGATGCCACAGCCATTGGCAGCATATATATGCACAAAAGGAGCAAGGGTGAAGCTGCCCAGTTGAAACTTGTAAGGCAGGAACAGCAGTGTAATAAATCAGGCGCCCAATCGACAAGGACCCACGGCGGCCCTCTGACAGTACACCTCCATGATGGAATGTTGTGCAGCATGCGTTCAGCTTCTGAAGAACAGCTCATGACATGAGAGAAACATTCACATGTCAAGTGAAAAATACTCTAGAAATGAAAGTTGCATATCAGTGTGATGCCACTTGTGACAAAAAAACCCCATTAGGGTTAATAATACTGTGATAACTACACATGGTGTCAGGTGGGTACTAGACTTGGGGTGACTGCTGTGTGAGTTACAGAAACGTCTAATCACTATGTTGTACAACTTAAACTAATACAATACTGAATGTCAACTGTAATTGTAAAATAAAAAAAACAGAAAAACACATGCACAAAATAAATAAAGCACTATACAGAAAAATCACTGGAAGAAAATACGCCCAAACTGTACAACCAGTTATCACTGTGATGTGAGATGAGTGACCTAGCTAAAAAACATTTTACTCTTTTCTAAATTTTGGATAATAAACATATATGACATTTTTACTACTACTACTAAATGTCATATAAAAGCAATGAGTCTTCACTGCCTTGGGGTACTCCACGGGAAGGACAGTCCCTCACTTCTGCCAGCCTTCCTGAATCCCTTCCCAAAAGGCCAGTGTGCATCAGATCAAGTTCTCGGACTCTCTGGGAGCGAAGGAGATGAGCTGTGTCTGAATGGCCTGCGCGGCCACAGCCCTCAGCAGCAGCCAGACTCTGTGTTGAGTCAGAAACGGATGGCTTTTCAAAGAACTTCACTGGGGGCAAAAGGTGGCCCAAATGTTCCAGGCTGGGCCTCCATCATAATTCTTCCTTTCTGAAGCCATTTTAGAGGTTCTGATGGCTCCTGCTTTCTTCTTAGAAGACAACAGCTCCCTTAGTTTGCCCTTCTAGAGCGCAAATGACCTCACTGGTCATTCACCTTTGCTGTACCCTGATCCATTTGTCTTCACAAGGAAGGCTCATGCTGATTCATTAAGTTAACAAAAGTTGATGTGTCAGTACCCATGCTAATGTATACATGGTACTCAGAAAATAAGACAAGGGCCCGCCTTTGAGGGCATTCAGCCGACACTGCCAACACTATGCAGTTTGCAGGAACATATCAATCTCCCCCAGCTGCACACGTTAGAATGCCCATTTTACAGATCACTAGATGCACTATGATCTTCCACACATTGATGTTTTCTCCCTATAGTCTCCTTACCCGTTTCCTTTAGAGTCAAACTGTGAGTTCCCCAAGATTTACTTTTATAGTGAACCAGAACAACTTTGAGGATCTCTAAAAAAAAAGTAAAACTTTTATAAAATCATGCCAAACCAGGTGACAGCCTAAGAATAATGCTTTTATGCACAATACCCTCTCCAAGGATACTGGATGAATGTGATGGCTATCTCTAGATTCATAAATATGTTTATACATACCCACGCATACAGGGCAGTTTACATGTACACGTGCTTTTGTACACAGAGCCTGTGTGTCTGTGTCCATATCCCATCTGTAACAGCTCCGTCCCCTTTATAGCTCTGGCACGTGACACAAGGTCTGCTATTTTAATGCAGGCCTTTTGTAAGGTTAGCTGAGAGGAGAAGGAAGAAAGGCTTCCTGTTCTCGTTGATGTCATGTAATTTCAGACCTGTGTGGAGTCCTTGAAACAGGTGAAGAACCCTTGGCACTAAGAGAAATTTCTACCTGGATTTGAAAATATAAAGCCACCCCCTTCTTTCTGCATGGCACCTGGACTGGAGAAAACTCTAGATCAGGGCTGTACTGTTTAGAGAAGGCAAAACAGCTGCCAACGGTGCAAAAGTCAAGGCAGGAAAGCTCTTTAGGGCTCACCCAGACATTGGATTTTAGGTGTGAAGCACAAGACTTGAAAATCCCAGGAATTTTACAGAATGCACACACTCTTTTGGAGAAAAGATAAAAAACAAACAAACAAACAAAAGTCATCAGTGTTCCCTCCAAGTCTGCTTCAGTTCTTTCTAAGGTTTAAGGGACAGGAGGTTCTTTATTCAAGTACATGCCCTGGAAACCATAAAGTAGCTGTTTCACTATTTTTAGGGAAATTAATGTAACCAGGATACTTACAGCAACCCGTACTGGAAATTGATGACTAATCAAAAAGACAGGAAATAGAAAATTTTACACTCTTAAAGGTACAGCAGAGAGACTCTACTTTAGGATGATGAAGTTGGTCTTTTCAAATTCAATTGGGGGAAGCAAAATTGATCTAACAAGATAATCAAAATAGTGTATGAGTCTCAGACTTCAACACCCGGGCTCTAGCCAGCCCAGTTTCCTGACTCTTTCATGAGGAACTATAAAAAGATAAAGAAAAGATAAATCAGTCTGCTAGGGTAAGTCCAATGGGGCCTATGGGCGATGGACAGAGACCTGAGACCCTCAGGAAAACCTGCCACCGGGTCAGCCCTCCCACAGGAAACACTGCTCTCTTAAGGAGACAGCACCTCCAAGGGCCTTTACAGGCCACTGTGGGAGTGTGCACACAGACTGGATCTGGGTCTGTGAGTCTCCTCTTGAGCTGTTGGTTTCCCCACCTTTTTAAGTTGAGTCTCAAGCTCTTCATGCCCCACTGCTGGACATGGAATTCCCTATCTCTAGAATGTGGGATTCAGGCTTCCCGAACCAATTTCAGCAGAGCCCTAAGCCATGCTCAATTAGAAGAGTTTTTTGCTTTCTCAGAGCACACTGCATTTTGTGATAAAACACTGGTTATATACTTGAAACAAAAAAAATACTCTAAAATTAACCCAAATGAAGTTCCCTATAAATGTCTCTTTTGTAATATAATGTGTAAGTTCATGTATATACAATGTAGTTCTTTTTAAAAAGCATAGGCAAGGAATACAACATGAGTAACCTTAAGTAATACAAATTTTACTGGCAGGAAAGGTTTGGGAGGTGCAAATTCTCCTAAGACTAACATTAGCTATAAAAAATGTAGTATATTTCAGTGCAATTCAATATTTTCTTTCATTGGAGGCTCAGAGTCTCAGCCCACAAGTTAAGAGGAATGTAATAAGCTGACTGTATCTGTTACCACTGAAGCTCCTTTTGCAACCAGGATTCTGGGGGACAGAGCAAAGAGGTGGCCATGGACTTGTGCAAAAATGGGAATTCCTGCACTTTTGCACAGAACACTAGTATCTTGGCTGGGAGAGCCACATTCCTCCTGCAGTTTGAAGCTGCGACCTGAACCCAAGCAGCAGTGACAGCTGGGAGACAGGCGCAGAGACAAGGGCCGGGCATCTCTGGGAGCCACCACTGTGTGCCCAAAGCAGCCTGTCCACCTCTGAGGCCATCCTGGGAACCATTTAAATATTCAAATCCACACCTTTCTGCTTTGCTAAGACCTCCAAGTTAAAATCAATTAGGAGGCTAAGTCTCCAATCAATAGAAGTGGGAAGATCTGTACACAGGGTGACCATCTGAGGAGGAGGTATTAATACTTTTTAACTCAAAAGGGGTGGGGGGCAGAGAAATAACTCATTTATTTAACCCAGAAATGGTCATAATCTGAAACCCTGCAATCATTTTACACAACTGTTTTGGCAAACCCTGCTATGTTCCAACAAATATTAAACTGTGCTTGCCATTTGTCTAAGGAATCTTGCATTAATAAACATGAAGAAGAACACTTTTACCTCCCACTCTCAATGACAGGACTAAACAAAGACCAGCTGTATTCATCAATGGGTCCTTGTTCTGCACATAAAGGCTAATTACATTTTGCTTCGAGCCTACACATGGAAAACTTTACTGCTGCAGCCCCCGCCAGCCAGCCTGTGCTGTCCCAGCGGACGCAGGGCCATGCTGTACACTGTAAACCGGGGTCTTGGAACAGCCTCAGGGCCTTCCACCTGCAGGCTTCTTTACAAAATGGGGCTGAGGGATGGTCACCTCAGTGACATCTCCCAGTGACAGAGAGGCAGAGGCAACACGTGCTCTTTAAGTTTCACAGGGAGATGATGCCATGAAGGCCAATCTTCTCCAAGGCCTGCTAATTTCAGAAAAGCACCCCCAAACCTGCTGTGAGGTTGCTGGGAATGGCTTCTTTTGTTATAGTGCTGTCCCTGTGCTGGGGACTGCACACATACCTTCGCGTTACTCTTCACAACCACCCATGCCTTGACTGTTATGCCCAGTGTACAGGTCAATGGCTTATCCAAGGTCACACAGCGAGAGTGAGAGTAGAGGACCCCTGTGATCCACACTCAGGTCAGTTTTCTCCAACATCCACGCTCCCTCATGCCTCCCTCCTACCTCCTTCCTATGCTTTCTGTCAACAAATATTTAAGAATCCCTCCTTTCAAAGACAGAAAATAAATTATTTTGAAATGTTTTAAGACCATTTGTAAAAGGATTTGCACCCGTTGGACTTATATTCATATGTATTAATAAAAAAAGGTTTAGTCTAATAAAATATATGTAGGCTGGGGCTGAAGCAGATGATAGAGTGACAAACCTTTCACATAAAATAAAAGGGGAGAGGAATGTGGAGGGGGAAGCTCCACATGGGATCTCCAGGACTGAAGCAATTGCCTCCAAAGATAAAAGAAACTAGCAATTATTATCTTAGTCCATTCTCTACATTTTTTGTGGATTACTTCTCTGGGAAGCACTTACAGTGTTTGGCCTCAGGCTGCCTTTTGTGAGCAGTCTGTCCACTTCTGATTTGGGAAATGCCTGATCCCTGTATGAACCTAAGTCTAGCCCTGAGGCACCCATGGTGCCCACTCTGCCCCTATGGAGGAGCCACTGGGACTTCTGGTTGGTCCTCAGGGAGAGCAGCTTCGCCGTCC
Source organism: Craseonycteris thonglongyai (assembly GCA_004027555.1). NCBI lineage: Eukaryota > Metazoa > Chordata > Mammalia > Chiroptera > Craseonycteridae > Craseonycteris > Craseonycteris thonglongyai. The sequence goes on along the minus strand of PVKE010010115.1, from coordinate 3,966 downwards.
TGTGTTTCCACAAACTGCACTCTTTAGTCTCCAGGAACCCCTCACCTTAACTCACCTTCCAACCTTAAATCACATGTCAAGCCCTTCAGGAAGGCTTCCTTGACAATTCTTTCCATTTGCACCAGCTGGGCAGGGTCCTGAGATGGAGACTTGCCACTCTCATCTCCAGCCCCCCACCCATCTACTTAGGGGCTGCCCCCTGGCTTCTGAGTTTTCCATGACAAATCTGGCAAAGGGGAGGAGGGAAGGTCAGGGGTGCTGGTGCTGCCCTTGATCTCTCAGTCCTACCAAAGGCCACAGCTCCTCTCAAGGTGGCCCCTGCAAACCTGGGTGTGTGGAGCCCACCCAGTGCTCATTAGGGACGCCAAATTCCCTCTTCGGTTTCCTTCCTCCCAACCCATGCCACGGCCAACAGTCCCAATGTTAAACTCTCTCTGATTACCCTAGCTGGAGGGTGCCGTCTGTCTTCTGCAGAGACCCTGACTGGCACACACACCCATACTAACTAGTGGCTTTTCTATCACAGCAGGGGATCATACTGGGTTGCAATGGCTTTTCTCTCCCCTGAGCCTTTTATACTAGAATTTCCAGAGCCCAGCACAGGTCCATGCACAAAGGAGGCCTCCTTGAGAGTCTGTGGATTGACAAGTGAACCTGTTATCTTTGCATCATGGCCATCATGTACCTGTCAGGTTCTGTTCTCTTCACCAGCACACATGCACACCACACCCTGCCTCCCCATTCATCACTGGAGAAGACACACCCCAGGTGCGCCCAGGCCCCTGGGCAGCAGTTTGTGGTAATAGCCAGTCCTGAGGCTAAGCATTTTTATAATACAGGAATCAACCCCTGCACTTTTTGATTCAAATTTCTGGTTTTGGCTGAGAGAAGTGAATCACCCCCTAGCATGGGCCTAGTTTATATACAGAAGAGGGTTGGGGGAACGGCTAACACATCCCTTCCTTTCTGGGTCTGTCTCCTAGTCACTTCTCCAGACGTTATGTTTCCTGCCTAGAGAAGATGAAAACCTGAGAGTGGAGGAAAATTTAAGTCCATACTAGGTGGCTGTTTTCTGTTGCTTCCTCAACCCCTAAAACAAGCCAATCAGATGAACATAAACTTTCCATGTGGCTTTTGAGAAGCCCAGTAAGAAAATAAAAACAATTAATCTAAACCAGAAACAGTATTTAGACACCATGTGAAAAGTGGCACTTTTTGCGGTCAATTCTGAACAATTTCAGTAGACACTATGTCATCAGGCAATTTCTTATCCCCAGGTAGGTGCACATCAGTGTCCATGGTTGATAGCACCTCCCCAGTGTGTGTGGAGAACACGGCAGGAGACACCTGCTTCTAGAAGTTGAGCTTTTGTAACATTCTCAGAGCAGTGGCTTTCAAAATGATTTCTGATTGATAGACACAGGATATCAATTGTGACTCAGTAACTATATGTTTATACTTTTAGATTTATATACATAATTAAAACAATAGTGTCATGAAACAAAACCTAACTTTATTATGTACCATGAGCCATGACATTTTCTGTTCTTGCCTATTCTATCCTATCCTATCCTATTTTGTTTTATATTCTATTTTACTACCCAACTAGCTGGTTGCCATTCACTAAACTGATTTCACAATTGTGACCAACAGTTTGAAAAACACAGGCTTAGAGCCTGGTTGCACAAAAGGTTTTTTTTTAAGTACATAATAAAGAAAATGTTTGTTATAGATACATAAGCTATACCTATGCCTTTTAGAAAAAGGTATAGTTTAACAAATATAAAATAAAGTGATGAAACCTAGTGAAATAATGTATCAGTACCAAAGTCACTACAAACTTTGTCAACAAGTAACATGATGTGGATTAGAATGAATAAATCAAGGAATTAGCATATTGTCCACAGATCAAACTATTTTAGAGAAGAAATGCTACAAACAAAGGATAGACCTATGTGTTAGATCAAAATATTATAATTTAAGAAATCTAATTTACTGAGAAACAACTTACTTAGTAGAATGAAGTCCAGGCAGAAATAGAAAACAAGATGACAGGCTGGTAGAAAAGGGAACCCAGACTCAGATACCGAGAAACATCTAGGTGACAGATGTTGGTGTGCTTTCTGCCCAGGTCATATCTTGGTGGGTGGTATGGGGGAGGAACTCTCAGGCTGTTGTTTTTTGGGGGACAGGGAGACACACATTTGCCAGCCCACAGGCAGGATGCTCTGGGTGGGAGGAGCTAATACTAGAGCCATCAGTTTTCAAAGTGAAATTTTAACGTAAGTTACCACACTTTTAGAATCACATCATTGTATACCACCTAGTCACATTTCAGCACATGGAGAGAAGAGGGTAAAATAATCTGGCAGTTTCCACCAAGATTAGACATGCTAAAAGGTCAGTAAGAGATGCTGAGGCTAATCAGGATATTTTAGTCTTTGTGCAGAAGTTCTGTGCTCATGATCAAAATTGGTCTGATCACCAGGCATGGGTAGCTTGGCTCTCAAGGTCTTGAACTACTCAACAACCCAGAACAAAGGTCAGGAGCCCACCCCCACCATGTGTGCTGAGAGCAGCTAGCCCAGTAGCACCCCAAAGGCCAAGGGTGAGTATGATGCGATAGTGACACCAGGAACCTGGGAGGAGGGTGGTACTACAATATTTAGAGGCACACCCCCACCCCACATTCACTAAGGCCCACTGAGGCTGCCTGGACACAGCTGGGGTGTGTGGGTTTCTGTGGGAGATGAGAGAAGGCTCCCAGAACAGGAAACAGTGGTCCACACTCTAGCCTGGCACTGCCTGTCTGGACTTCAGTAGAGGAGGCCATAACTAGGAGCAATCTTTATGGCTTCACATTTCTAGATTTACATCAACATTCTTTTCTGGCGTTCTGCATGGAGGGTGGGCTGACAAGAATTGATCCTGTGGCAGATCACTGATTTCCTTCTCACAGAGCCTTGTTGGACATGCCTGCCCAAATATGCACACTGCTATATATATGTATCTATATATGTGTGTCTGCAAGGGGGTTGTCCAGTGTTATATACCTGTGTGGGAATGAAGGACTTGGGCACAGGTAAAAGGTGACGGGATTTGTACAGACCAAGTTCCACAAAAAGTCCCATGGATCACATTGTCTATAAGCTGACTCTTCTAAACTTTCTTAGTAAAAGGCACAATGTTGGTCAGGTTTCACAGAAAATAAGGGAAAAAAGTTTCATAGCACAATCCCTGCATGTTAAACTGACAACATAAGGAACTCATGGGAATAACACCATTCATTAGAGCCGCTCAGAGGCCAAGCACCATCTAAACCCCACACTGCTTTGTGAGAGCAAAGCAGAGGAAACCCTTTATGGACTAACAAAATCAGGTGAGACTTAACCAAATACAAGCAGGCTGAGAAAGCCAGGGAGAGACTTACTTGGCAGTGATTTCTTCATCATATTTGGTTTTTAGGTCAAATAATTCTGTTCGAGTTTTTTCCAGGGCTGAAAGGCAGAAGACATAAAACCACAATATAAGATACTAATTGTTTAAATTAAATTAAGGGACAGTATACAAGCAATATATTCTCATTTCAAAAAGAGTCAAAGATTACTAAAGTACATAGAACAGAAAATCCTTTTCACTTCCATCTCATCCCATGTATCTCTTCAGAGATAACCACTATGTGTAGATTTCCTTCTTTTAAATATACAAGGCCTGTCCAGAAAAAATCCAGCCACAAATGCCTCTACCTTTCATATTACATGGCTGGATACTTTTTGGACAGCCCTTGTATGTTATTACCGTATTTTCCGGCATATAAGACGACCAGACGTATAAGACGACCCCCTAATTTTACAGTTAAAACATAGGTTTAGGCCTATATTCGCTGTATAAGACTACCCCCCAGCTGTAGTCTTATACAGCGAATATAGGCCTAAACCTATGTTTTAACTGTAAAATTAGGGGGTC
>PVKE010010114.1:0-43211 GCA_004027555.1 Craseonycteris thonglongyai | reverse complement strand
GACCGAGGATCGAATCCCGGCGCCGGCCCAGGCAGGACCCACGTGCTGAACTGGGGAGTTCCCACAGTTCGGTTCTCTAACTGTCTCTGTCTCTGTCTCTCTCTCTATCTGTCAAAAAGTAAAATAGAAATAACTATGCACTGAAGACAAAAAGATAATTTCTCTCTATAAATGTGAAAAGATAAAAAAAAAAAAAAAAAGATTGTCTATTTTCTTCTAGAAGCTTTACAGATTTAGCTTTCACATTTGAATGTATAATCTATATTAAATTTCTGTATTAGTGTGAGAGACAAGGCATGGTTTACTTTTTTCCATATGAATAACACTTGCTCCAGCATCCTTTATTTAAAACATCATGTTCTCACTGTGTTGGGGTGCCTTTAATATAAACCACATGATAATATGTGTGGTGCATTTGTGGACTCTTTCTGTTACGTTGGTCTGTTTGTTTATCCTTATACCAGTTCTATACTTTTCTCAAGTATCATAGTGTATGTTATAGTGAGTCTTGGAATCCGGTACATATAAGTCCTCCAACTTTGCTCTTCTCTAAGGTTGTTTTGGCTATTATAAGCCTATTGCATGTATGTATACATTTTAGAACAGGCTTGTCAATCTCTTCAAAAACCCTGCTGAATTTTGATAGTAGCTGCATTGAGTCTGTAAATCATTTTGGAGAACATGGATATCTTAACAGTCATAGGGACCCTCTACCTGACCCAGGCATTAGGGCAATATTTGACCATTGGATGGCTGGGCTGGGTAGTAGTTGTCACATATGTATCTATTGGGTTGAATTTAAATTTAAGATAACTTTTGACATTTACTTTTTAAATTTATGTTACATTAAACAGGTCATTATCAGCAATTTTCATTATGCCTTTAAGAATTTTGACTTTTGAAACTTAAGCTTCAACTATTTCTCAGTTTGGGTTAAGGAAAGGCTTCTGGTTTAGAAGTTTAATTTACCCATGTTGTGGGTTATGGTAATATGTTTCTAATTCAAAGTCTTAATTTTGAAAATACATTTTGTTCATTTATGTATTGCATTTAAGAATGTCCAGCAATAAGTAACTCCTTCCTTAAATTTATTCAGAGTTAATAAAATTTTAGGATCCTTTTCTACTAAGTATGTATTGTTAGTGTCATTGGAAGTATTTAATATGGTTACTTAACTTTTAAAGTGTTTCAACTAAAAGTTCTCTAATTTTAGTCGTTCTTTTTTCCTGGTTTTACAATCCAGTTACTTTCTTTTCAGAGACAAAAGGATCTGTCCTGATAGACACCACATTAATCCAGAAATAGACACACCAAGGAAATTATTCAACCAGGCTCTACCAATGTTAGGATACATTAAAGTAAGTTCTGTTAAAGGTCCTTTTGTTGAATGATTAGTGGTCATTTTAATAATCATATTTTTAAGCAGAAGAATATTAGTAGAATATAATTATTCCTTCTAGTGCATAAATTATGCCCTGCCTATTTCTCATTAACATTGTAGTGACAGTTTTCTCATCCAGTTCATGTTCACTGACTATCATCACCACGCAGACTAATGTCTGGAATGCCAGACTGGTGAGCCCTCTAAACCATCAGGGAGAAGATTCCCCTGGGAGAGAACCATCTGCCAGGCAGGAAGGAATACTGACCTCCTGTCTGGGATGGTAGCAGGCCTGTGTAAGCATGGGGGTTTATTAAGGCAGCTTTCTCCATGGTGCTGGAGAATGGCTGGCTTAGGAACCATGTTACCTATCCTCTTTCTGCTAACAGTCCAGTGGGGATGTCAATAGTGGACAGGTGAGGTGAGTAAGGAAGATGGTGATGCAGCACTATGAAGAAGATGAATAGCAGTGAAATACTAAGGGATATGCTGATATAACTGTGCTGGGGTAGGGGCTGGGGCCTTTTGGAAATTATAGCCAGGAGAGACTCTGAGGAGGGGTCAGCTGTACTGAGAGTCAGATAAGAAGGATCCAGCCATGGGAAGATCTGGGGAAGAATAAATATTCCAGGCAGAAGAACTAGCAAGTGCAAAGGCCCTGAGGTAGAAAAGGCTCATTGGCAATGAGAGTAGTAGGAGAAGGGCAGGCAATGAAATTGGAGGGGGCCATAGAGGAGGGCCATAAGGCTATCAGTCCAATGAGATCCAACATCCTTTTCAATCACAAGGTGTGACCTTGCCCTTGCTTGCCTTGCCTGCCTTACCTCCTAGTTAGCAGTACCCTCTCCACCATCCCACTAAGTATCCAGTGCTCACTCCTTATATCTATTTTCTCTGGGCACCCAGGGTTCCCTGCCCTAATACAGACTGTTTGTTCCCTCTGTCTGTAATTGCCTTCTCCATACTCTTGCTAACACATCTACACGCCAACATTCCCCCTCACATACCAGTCACTTTGCATACACTGGCCTGCATGGAGTTGTCTTCTTGAGCACACGCTAGCTGTGGTGCGTCTGTCCGTTTGTGAGTTGCAAGAGTCCCTGTAGGAATGGCCTAATCCATTTTCCTGGGTTCCTCATACACAGTAAGCTCTTAATACAATGCCTGTTGAACAGAGATCAGAAAGGGCTCAAGAGAAAGGGATACTGTTTTAAGAAGGATTTTTATAAAGTGCAGTTAAAAAGTAAATAAAGGAACACATAACTAATGTAGTTTTAAAATAGTAAGATTTACCCAGAAAAGTTTATATTTAAAGTGAAAGTCTAATTATTTGTGGGTATGGTGAAGTTTTTGTTTTGTTTTGTTTCTTGACTATTTTCCTAGTTTATTTTTAAATTCCTGTTCTTGTGCTTTGGGCTCTTAGGCGAGGTGCTAATTTCTGCAGACATGTCTTGAGTTTAGCTTGATTTTGTTTTCTGGATATGTTTATATGTTTCAGATAATACCCTTTTATATTTTGAATGCAACAAATTACTTCGGTCGTATAGTTGATAAACATGTGGATCTTTATGCAACTCTTAATGCTGAAATGAAGGGGTATTTTGAGAATTCCAGTAATAAAACAACTCTTGAAAAGGTGGAGAAATTTGGATTATATGGATTTGCAGAAAAAACACTTTTTCACAGGTAAAATGTCTGATGATTTCATCTTGAAGAGTTGTGAAACATGAGATGACTTTAAAATGGTATTGAATCCCCATTTTTACCTCTGTCTGTTGGACCCACTGTTCACATGTGAAGCCTGCTGCCTCCCAGGGGGTGGTGGCAGAGTCATGGGCCCCAGACCCAGGGCACAATTCTACACCTGTCTTAATACAACATGGATGACAGACAGACAGTGTAGCATTTATATACCATTGTGAGCTGTCGCTGTGTGCTACATACATATCATCTTCAATTCAGTTTTTACAAGTCCCTAGAAAATAAGCATCATTCCCTTTTTACAGGTAAGCAAACTGAGCCTTGGTGCACCTGTGTAATTTGCCTCAGGTCAGCTCAGTAAATGGCACAGTGTTCTAAGCTGGGCAGTCCAACTCACGTGCCCCTTTGCACCCATTCCCCTCAAATGCTACACCTGGCTCCACTTGACAATAGCCTAGATTGAGAAACTTGAACATTTTAATTTGCTTTGTTAATTTTTATCATATTGTTAGGTAAAGAGATTTATTCTATTAAAAAATACTAGACTTTTTTATACTTAGGTGTACTTTAATGAAATAAATCATTGCTAAGTGCTCTTGACAGCTCTGGTTATTTTATTTCTAGTATGGCATAAAACCATGCAGTTAGACTTTTTCTTCTTTTTCTTTTTTTAAAAGATTTATTTTATTGTTTGACAGAGAGAGAGAGAGACAGAGAGACAGAGGAGGGCCCAGAGCAGTCTCCACAGCTGTACACCATTAGTTTCAACATAGTTCCATTCCACTGGTGGATGTGGGGCTGTGCAGAGTAGGAACTGAACTGGGGGCCTCCCACATAGGAAGCACACCCCAGTTCAGCATATGGGTCCGCCAGGGCCGGGACTTGATCCTCAGACCCCGAGGCTGCAAGAGAATTGCTTAACCTGCTGAGCCATCCCAGCATCCCCAGGCTTCTTTTTATATGTTGTGCGTTTAATAGGTAAGTTGAAGCAAAGATTATTCACATTTTAGAATCTATGTTAAAGTGTTGCCACTGTTCTCTAGGGTCCAGGTGTTGGAGATGACCCAAAAAGAAGATAGTTGGGCCCTGAATAATGTCCTTGTAAAGTTTATAGATGACGGTAGGACTAAACTTGTCGCAAGAGACCAATTGCTACATCTCCCAGAAAATTTCCACACTCTGCCCCCACAAGCTGTGGAGTTTATTGTTTGTAGAGTGAAACCTGCTGACAATGAAATTGAATGGAATCCAAAGGTGAGTTATTTTGGCTCTCTATAGTCTGTTGACTTTTAGAATCTGAGGACTGCCCAGAAAGTATCCAGCCATGTAATAAGAAAAATAGAGGCACTTATGGCTGGATTTTTTTCCGGGCAACTGTCGTATATCTAACCCAGAACATCCACAGAATTGAGGTTTATTTGAATTCAGAGTATTGAGTTTGGGCAAAGTGCTTCATGATCCTGAGCAGTGGAAGCATAGTCTCCTTTGCTTCTTTCCAGTGTGGGATGCACAAGGGCCACTCTGCATGGACCTAGCTCTGAGCCCTCACTGGGCCGTGCACCCTTGTTTGCTAGGCGTGGGTTGCCGGCATTATCGTTAGCGCTCACAGACTTAGAACTGGTGTAAAATATGTGTTGTGATACAAAAGTGGCTGTCAGCTTGAGAAGAAAGAGTATAAGCACCTACACATGAATACCCCTCTCAGAGGGGGACATAGCTGATGGCCACTCTTCGGAGAAGCCAGGTCATTCCATTGGGGTGGGAGGATGGGTAAGGAAAGAGAGTCCAGAAAATCTCCCAAAGGAAGGGACATTTCCTTTGGATCTTTTGGGTTGGGTAACTAGGATGTCACCAAGTATACTGGACAAGACACGGAAGCCAAAGAAATCAAATGCCAGGACATGGAACAAAGGAGGGTGGTCCCTTTGTGGGCTCACATGGTTGTCTGTCTAAGCTGTGATGGGGAGGCCCTCGCCAGCCAGGGAGAGGCCAGCCAGGCAGTCCTCATCACCAGAGTGATGAGTCCTGTTCATAATGATGTTCCTGATTCTTCAGAAGAAGGTTAAATTTTGTATAAACTGTTCAATAGGATATGAAGTAAGCCCTTATAGTTGGCAAAGTATTATATAAACAGTTTGGGTTATAAACAAGGTTGAACATTATCCATGAAATACGTAGCTGAATATTTGCATACCATAGGATGAACACACAGCCTTACTGTAGGGAGTTTAATAAAAATAGCCTGTATTAAATAGCAGTTTTTTCTATCATGGAAAGTATTTACTGGGTGTCCACCCTGTGCTAGTGCCATAGGGGTCATGGGAATGTAGCCATTAGCAAGAACTTCATGGCTTTGCCCCTAAGAAACATTTGATCTGTCATGATGACCAACCACAAATGTTTCTTGAAGAGGAGCCTTCTGTAGAAGTAGGGAGTTCTCCTATGTGTGTTCTTTCAAATTAACTTCAGAAGTTCAAGGGAGATGGAAATAATGTAATTACAATGAGACAGCTCCCTCCTGTTCTGCCTTACCAGAGTTAAAATGGGCCTGAAAGAGTGCTCAGATGGGTCTCACCTGGTTTGGCCCTGCTGAGTGGGACACAGCCATGGGCTCAGGGAGGAAGGAGTGCAGGATGGAGCACCAGGCCCCTCAATTCTAGGGCCATGGTGAGAAACGGCTCCTTTGCTATGCCTTCTGCCCTGGGCAGGATGAACGCTTGCATTGCCTCTCACTAAGCTTCCAAAGAAATGAACATCCCTACCTTAAAGACAGGCTGACAGTTCACAGAGGAGGTGGGGACATGTCCACAATGGGAAGCATGCACTATAGTCCAGAGGTGTTGACTTATTCTTTTTTTTATTTTTTATTTAAAGATTTATTTATTGTTTTTGACAGAGAGAGAGAGAGATACAGTCAGAGACAGAGAGAAGGGAGGAGGGCCCAGAACAGTCTCCATAGTTGCACATAATTGGTTTTTCCACATAGTTTCATTCCACAGGTGGGCAGGGGTGGGCGGGGTTGCACAGGACAGGAACTGGGCCGGGGTCTCGTCCTGGTGAGAACTGAACTGGGGGCCAGGCCGGGGCCAGGATTCGATCCTCAGTCCTTGGGGCTGCAAAGTGAACACCTAACCCACTGAGCCATCCCAACTTCTCAATGTTGACTTATTCTTGGAACTCAGCTTTTGCATCTGTCCTTATTAAATGCCACTGTTAGTTACCCTTGTCAATGGAAGGGGCACAATGGCCTCCATAAACCTAACTCCTGGGGTGACTGAGAGGCTCCAATGAAATGCCTTGGAAAAGTTTTATGTTTTCTTTTTTTTTTTGTAAAATTATATAGCGTACACAAAAAGGTATTTTCTTCTTTTTTTTTAAGATTTATTTTTATTGTTTTTGACAGAGAGAGACAGAGACAGAGACAGAGCCAGAGAGAAGGGGGAGGGCCTGGAACGGTCTCCATAGTTGTACATCAATGGTTTTTGCACATACCGTAGTTTCATTCCACAGGTGGGTGCAGGGCTGCACAGGGCAGGAACTGGGCCAGGGTCTCGCCCCGGTGAGAACTGAACTAGGGTCACTCCTCAGTTCAGCATATGGGTCCACACGGGCCGGGACCGGGATTCGATCCTCGGTCCCCAGGGCTGCAAAGTGAGCGCTTAACCCACTGAGCCATCCCGGCTTCCCCCCAAAAGAGGTATTTTCTTAAAGCTTCACATAAATTACTTCAGTGTGTTTTTCAGGTTACTAGGTGCATTCATCATAAAATTATTGGAAAACTTCATGATGCAAAAGTGATACTGGCTTTTGGAAATACAGTTTGGATTGACCCAATGGTAAGTATACAGTTTTTCTAAAAAGAAGTCTGTGTTTGAATGAGTCCCTAAAATAATCTAAATTATTCTAACCTGTTGTTTCAATAACTAACTATAAATATTTGCCTCACACAAATGGAGGCTCATTTGGGGCTCTGAGTTAGGGAGAATTTTTCATGTTATTTGGCCATGAATTTGGTCATCAGTTTTTTTGTTTAAGGGAATCTTTTGCATGGTAACCGAGTGCTTATAGGCATATGTGTATGTAGTCTCTCTCACACACACACACACACACACAGCTGAGACAGAAGCTCCATGAAACTCCTTACTACGGGTGATAATCTCCACTGTTTATAATTGTATTCTATTCCACTTTTTCAGGTGGTGATTGCACACTGTGAAATTGATTTCACAGTCCTTTGTCCACATGGGTAGGGGAGCCCTGGGTTAGTGACTATCCCTACATGAGCTTAACAAAGGCTGACCAGACATCCCATTTGAAGCAGGACAAAAAACCACGGTACTGTCCCATATCAAATGGGACGGATGGTCAGCCTACTGACACTAGGCTGACCATACATCCCATTTGAAATGAGACAATACCATTGTTTTCTGTCCCATTTAAAATGGTGCGTCTGGTCAGCCTAGCTTAACACGTTAAGCGCCATGTCAGTCACCGGTGACTGACAGTGAACTTTCTGTTCGAACCGCGTCAGTCACCAGCGGTGACCGACAGTATACTTTTCATAAAGGCCACAGTATTGTATGTTAACTGACCGTATAAAGTTAAAAATTTACATTCTATTAATAAATTTTAAATAAGATGTCCCGCTTGTCTTTCCATTTTTAAATGGTTATTCCTTTTTTGTTTTCCTTCGCTATAATTTCTCCCCATTTAGGGGACATTTTCACGTTCATGGGTAAAGAAAAATCTTTTTCTATACTGGAACAAGAATTGCAGACAACTGACTGAATATAAAGCATTTCTAAAATAATACATTTTACAAGTTGCGGTAAATAATAAATATTCACACAGTAAATATATTCTATATATAAACATTCAGCCTTATCGCAACCTAAACAGATCTCGAGTCACCAGCATTTCGGTGCAATCTGATATAACAGGCCAAGTGGTAAGCACGACAAAATAGCCTGGGTTCTTAACGTGTTAAAGTTCTGGCCAGCACATAATCGGTAATGTTGAGAGTTCCAGTCCTTAGAGACAGGTTTTACTATGTTCCCAGTTTCTACCTTATTCATTCACAAAATATTATTGAGTGAGCTACTGTGTGCCAGGACCTACATGGGACATGTGGAGTCGATTTGTGAATAGAAATTCCTACCTTGTGGAGCTGGTGGGGGTGGGTGGGCCAAGCATGAGACAAAGACAGGTCTGTAAGGGGCCTCACGGCACCTCTCTGATGCTGTCCCCTCTTCACTTGTGCCCCAGGAATTCTACTTTTCAGTTCAGAGTTTTGCAGTTCAAAGTTTTGCTCCATTAGACTTGTCTGAATTATTATGATTATTTATAATATTTAAAGGAATTCAGCTGAAATTCCTTTAATGTATTGGAGTATAAATATAATTCCATTAAATATGTATCGCTGGAAGTTTGGAAAACTTTTTTTTATAAGATTGGAAAAGCCTTAAAACCTTAAAAGGAGTTTGGGTTGGGTATAAAATTTAAGAGAAAGAGATGAAAATGATTTTTAGAAGGGAAAGTAGAGATTATCAGTGCAGGTAGAGGAAGAGAGTTTGAGGTCTTAGTTGATGCTATAATAGTCAATATTGTGGTTCTTTATTGAGGGGGGGAAAGGAAGATTTATTAAACAAATTTAAAAAGTTATAGCTAAGACAATGAAGCAAAACAATAAAGAAAGAAAGAAAAAGAAAAATAGAAAACCCACCTGGCAAATATGCTTCTGTAGCTCCAAAGTGTAGCAGTGTCCACGGCATGCTGGGAGACAGACCCTATGCCTGCTGCTTTTTCCCCCTGACCAGACTAATCCCCAGTGTGAGTGGAGGAAAGCTCTTTTGCCGGCTTCAGATGGGAACACATTCTCACGGTTCACTGAGGATAGTGCTCCATCCAGTGCCAGCCTGACTCACCCTCTGCCTGCCATGAAAGGGCTTCCCAGTCCTACATGTACAGCTCTCGTCAACAGGAGTCAGACTGTTGTAGAGTTTCTTGTTTTGCTTAATTATGTATAAATTGAAATTGAGACTGTTTTGGTTGTAGAAAAGACAAGGTGGAGAGCCTTGTTGGGCACCTGAGGATTCTGAGCCTTAGGTCTTCCATGTTAGAGGTAAAAGTGCTGGAGTGAAAATCAGAAAAGTCTTGTGGTTACTGCATTACAAATTAGTCTTGTCTGGGTCTTTTATTCACAATTCGATCTTGGTCCCAACGCAGACCTGATCATATTTCTGCAGTATGGGACTAGCTAGGTCTGGAAGAATCTGACCTTGGCTGTGAAATGATGGGAGGCCGCAGTGGGAGGCCCTTTGCACACTGTGGCATGTACCTGAGTGCATCAGAATTACAGAGCTACAGTGAGAGGCCACACGAGAGTGCTTGCAATTCGTTTCAACTTCAAAGTGTGATGCCTACAAATGTGTTTTTTCTTTGATTTAAGGTGCACATTACAAAACTTTCAAATTTGAAAACTTCTGTCATTGATTACAATGTTCGAACTGAAATTTTGTCAATGGGAATGGGCACTGATAATTCAGAACATATAGAACAACTGCAAAAGTTATACAAAGGAGCTAAAATGCCAACTTTTGAAGAAAGCCAAAGCCAAAACCTGTAAGTGGATGCTTGCCCCTTTTGGGGAGAGCTGTTGTGTGCGAGCAGCCTACGTCGGAGAAGGAAGCCTAGAGAGGGGCTGTCCAGGTGGCAGGCAAGGGAGACCGAGCGGGAGCCAGGCACTGTGCCAGAGCTGCTGAGCGACCAAAGGAAATGAGGACTGGGAACTGACCAGTGGATTCAGTGATGTCATTGGGGACCTTGAAGTATTTCTAAATAACTGCTGGAAGTAGGCAAATTTCAAAAATCATGGCAAAGGTTAAAATACTATAGTCTGGCGTTTTTAAAATTTCTACCTTAATAAAATTGGGTGCCTTTGGGATCAGTGTACATGTTGGTTTCTACACACTTTCAGGAAACAAAAATTGCTCCATAATGACAAGATATTCTTTTAAAAATGAAGGTGTTATTGCATCTTAGTAGATTTAATCAAAACGAGAATTGATCACTTAAGTGAAACACAGCAGCTACTAATGAGCCCCAGTTCTGTGTAAAGCACTCTGCTGGGTTCCTTTGCACACTTGGGTTTGTGGTTGTGCAGGGTATTGCACACCTGTGGTCTTAACACACAAGTAGAAAGGTTGCAGAGGACTGCAGGAGCCTCCTGGGGGAGCCTGCACAGAGGAAGAGACTCCATTTCAAGAGTTGGATCTGGAAGCTGTAGTAGTAATCTGGGTCAAAAGCAAGGACAGTGGCACCATTCTCACAGCAGATTGGGAAAGAGGATGAATTCTGGGGACCTGAAAGATCTGAAAGCCATAGGGCTTAGTGATCGACAGACATAAGGGAGTACGACTCTATAATTCTGAGTTCTGGTGACGGGGAGGATATTGACATAGTTAACAGGATGTTTTCCAGAGAGCAACTATCTCGTTGAAGAGGAGATGCTGACTTGTTTTTGGACATACTAAGTTTAAGGTTATTGAAAGTCTGTGCTCAGAACTCAGGAAAGCACTTGGGGAAGGGTCAGGTTTTCTGGTACTGGAGGAGAGTCAGGACTTGGTAAGTGTGTGAGGAGGAAGGAACAGAACCCACTAGATGAGGGTCTAGTGAAGGAGGTCAGAGCCCTGGTGGAGGAAGAAGGTGAGCAATGGAGAGCAGGTGCTGCCCTGCTGTGAGAAGGACAAGGCCTGAGGACAGTTTCTGCCTGGGTGACTGGACATGGGATACTGCCCTCTGCCATTTAGGGAATGCCATACTGCAGGCTTGTGTATGTCAATCAGAAGTCCCCTGGAGACACATGTGTATGTGTATACACTTGTTTGCATAGGTTTGCTCCTTTAGGTTTGATTTCACTCTGGAAGGATGTACAAAAAATGAACTACATTGTCACCCAGGAGGAAGGAAATTGGATGGCTGGACAAGTGGGGTGAGAGGGAGATTTTTCATTGTGTAGACCTTTTTATTTATTGAACCAATGAGTGTTGTGGTTACCTGCTCAAAAAGCCAAAATAAAACCTCAGTTTTAGAAGTGTGTGGCAGCGTTCTGTGTGCTGATAGAAAATATTGTTATTAAGCATAATAAAGCACAGAAATGTGAATGTAGGTTTCCATGTATTAAACATGTGTGTACATGTTTTAGATAGAAAGATACAGGTACAGAATATTTGCCTTTTAATGCAAAGACTGTTTCCAGAACCAAACCTAAACTAGTAAGAAGCATGTATCTCTGGGAAGAGGAATACAGGGACTAGGCCCGGAGAGAAAAGGAGATAGCTTTTACTTTTCCCTTTTATCCTCAAAGTTAAATGATTTGAAAGGAAAGTTATCCTGATAAATGAGTTAATGTGATTATCTGATAGAATATACTGCAAGGGGCACAGTGAACCGAGCTGGCTGCCTGCCCGTCACCTGTAAATGAGTCAGTCGTAAGTTCTGCATGGGTCTGACTTGTGGTTGTAAAGATGTCATGGTCATTTGTTGCCTGCCCTCTTGCCGGGAAGTCCCTATGGAGAGCTAGACTTTGTCTGCATCCTAGTCTTGGAGTTAACTGCCCCCTCTTCTGTGCAGGACACCTTTTGCAGCAGGAGACACCACCTGTCTGCAGAGCACACAGCAAGAGGACCTGGCTTCAGGAAGAGGTGTTGACTCCGAGACAAACTCAGAAAACCAAAAGCATGGTTGGTAATTTAAAAGACGGTTCACTTAATTAATGCTTGGCGATTTTCTAGTGGCTCTCCACTTTAGATGAATTACAGAGAAGGTGACATAAACTGACATCACCGGGTTTCCTACTTTTTGACAATTCAGCTTTCAGTGGTTTTTTTTGTAACTTTTTTACCTTTTCATCATTTGAGGTTTAGTGTTCATTCAGTAGAACTCATCAAAATTTTTTACATATTATCTGTAAATAACCACACCCAGATCAAGCTACCGGATGTTTTTGGAAACCAGCAGTCTTCTCAGGACCCTTCTGCCTCTGTAACCTCCCCTATTAAGCACTGTTCTGTCTTCTGTCACTGTCAGTGTTGCTGACTTGGAAGCACATAGTGTGCACTCAGCATTAGGTCTGTGAAATTTATGTAGGTTATTGCAGGGAGCAACGATTTTTTTTTATTGCTGAGTTGTATTCTAGGATACGAATATACCACAATTTATCCGTTCACCTCTTGACAGATGTTGAGTTTGTTTTCAGTTTTTGATTATTGTTATTAAAGCTGCTGTGAACATTCTTGTCCAAGTCTCTAGATGGAAGAAGCTTCAAATGTTTTAGATTGAGAAGTTTAAATTGCATCATTTTAGAAAATGTTACATTCAACACTAGTTCCTTGAGTATACCGGCTGCTGTTCGGGAAGTCGTCTTTATTGCAGTCTCAGCAGGTGAAGCTAGAGAAGCCTGCGGCCACCGATTGGGATAAGGTTCCTTTTCCGAGAGCAACCTTACTTTTCCCAGTTGTTTAATTGTAATATTTGTTAAAGCCTATTTATATTCATTTTACTAAATGATGTACATTTTAATAATTTTTCGAACTATTCTTTGCAACTGTATACTTGGGTTAGTATGAAATTTATATTCTTAGTACTTCCTCAGCTAAAAGTTGCATAAAGTGCAATAAACTACATATATGTGTGTATATTATGGAGTTAACATATAAATAACCTATAGGAAAATTACTTTTTGTACAGAAATTTTACCTGAAAACACTGGAGATGCTCCCAGTAACAAAACTACAGAGCCTCTGAAAAGGTATGTGCCTCCACATGGAGAGTGTGCTTTCCTTCTCACCTAGTGATATGTAGTGGGGTGTGTGTAAAGCCTTGTTCTTTTCCTCTAGCTTCCACCCACAAATAAAATGGTTCCAGAAAGATGATGTGGTCATATTGAAGATAAGACTCACGAATTTAAAAGATTACAAATGTAAATATTTAAAAGATAGAGTGATTTTCAGGTAGGTTTATGTTTATCTTAAAAAGTAAACTAGAAATAATTTCTTGCATTATTATAAGCATTTATTATTTTTAGAAAACTGACTATTTCTTTTTGTGAACCCAGTGCCTGGGTAGGAGAGAAGTTTTACTTGGCCGACATGGAGCTGCAGGCCAACATAATCAAAGATGATTGCAAATGCATAATTAAAAATGATGAGCCCGTAATCACTCTTGCAAAAGAGAGAAAGGAGTCTTGGTGTAGCTTACTCAAACAGAGGGTGAGTTGAAATAACTGTGGCTGATTTTAACCACTTGAGTATGTTTTATTCTCTCACTTAATGTAAATTGTTATATTGAACAGAATCCTAATGTGGCTTTTGATTTTGATCACTGGGAAGAATGTGAAGAGGAAAGCCCGTTCTCCAAAGGTAAGATGGGGTACACCCACTCCCTAGAGAGAGTGTAGGTCCTAAGGGCCGTGGGGTGCCCGCATACACTCAAATAATTTTAGGAATGTGGCTTTTGTGGAAATGGGTCATAAATGAAAAGCCCTTAGGAACTAGTTGTCTTATGCTTAATCTTGGTGCTCAATATTCTAGTTTGAGGAAGAATCAACTCTTAGATATAAATATACACTTTTACAGGTATTTTTTCCTAGGAGGAAAATTTATTTATAAACAGGTAAATTTTACCTGATAATTTCTTGCCCAAAATAATGAAAATATAAAACAAACTGCAAAGTAGATAGAACTAAAAAAGCCCAAGGGACTTAATAATGGGAGGGGAAAAGATTTGCTAATTTGTTGACATATATTTTATAATATCTTAACTTTTTTAGTTGTAAGTTCTAAAAGCCTGTCCTGCAAAGTGGCAGAGGTGATTGAGAGCAGTGACCAAACTTCAGAGGATGATGAAACTGACAGTGAATGAAAATGTGAATCAAATCCTGAAAAGGGGCCACATGACTGAACAGAAATGA
Organism: Craseonycteris thonglongyai; assembly: GCA_004027555.1. NCBI lineage: Eukaryota > Metazoa > Chordata > Mammalia > Chiroptera > Craseonycteridae > Craseonycteris > Craseonycteris thonglongyai. The sequence continues at coordinate 29,160 of PVKE010010114.1, read as the reverse complement.
ACATTGTTGTGTGACTGAAAGTTAAGAAAACAACGCAGTCACATGCCAACCTTTTTCTACTTCAAGGATAAATTATTACTAAGTGTTACCTTGTGGCGCTGGGATGGGCAATGGGGATAAATTCTGAATTGATTTAAAAATGGGCTGAAGGGGAAGCCAGGATAGCTCAGTGGGTTAAGCGCTTACTTTGCAGCCCTGGAGACCGAGGATCGTATCCTGGCCCCGGCCCGTGCGGACCCATATGCTGAACTGGGGAGTGCCCCCATTTCAGTTCTCACCAGGGCGAGACCCCGGCCCAGTTCCTGCCCTGTGCAGCCCCATGCCCACCTGTGGAATGAAACTATGTGGAAAAACCGATGATGTGCAACTATGGAGACTGTTCTGGGCCCTCCCCCTTCTCTCTGTCTCTGTCTCTGTATCTCTCTCTGTCAAAAACAATAAAAATAAATCTTTAAAAATGGGCTGAAGAGGAGACTGTTAAGGAGGGTGGAAGCAAAGGAAGGGCTTGTCTAACACAAGCCCAGTGGGCTGTGCTGCCCATTGCTCCTCGCGAAGCCTGTCCTGACTGACACACTAGTTGAGTGACAGAAAGCACACACTGGCATTCTGGTAAATGAACTGGACTATCTGGAGGTAGTTGTCTGTTTTCTCACTTAGACCTGCATTTGGTACGTTCCTAAAAAACACGGTCTTGCACGTATAAACTGAAATTTCCATCTTAGATTCAAAAGTGCGTAACAGACCCTTTTAGTTAGCTGGGATTCAACACGCTTACCTGCATACTTATACTTCTAGTATTCTTAAGATACGATAGCTACTTTGGGTAAGTTTACTTCATATGAAGAGATAGTCCAATGTAAAAGATGGGGTCACTGTGGCAATACCAGCCAGACCCAAGGCTTTCTGGAGGTAACCTCCTGCTTCTGAAGAACTCCCTGGGTGAATGGGACAAAGGTTCCTCTTCAGTGGAGACTGAAAATGGCCTGTGGGTAACCCTCAGAACACCTGGATGTGATGACCCCTAAAAATATTCATGACCCCATGGGGTGAGGCTGTGGCACCCAGGGTCACAAGATTACCAGGAGTAATGTGTGTTGTCATGACATGAGAATGCCCAGACCCTGACTTATGGTAATTGGGAAAGTTAGAAATGTGAGCTGCTGGGAAATTTAAACCCTGTGCACATCTTCTGTGTGAGGCTGTTCACCCTGCCCAGAAGTGGAAAAGCACACAGTAGAACATGAGTGTTGTGACTGTCCCCAAAGTCTTTATTCTTTTTATACATCAGGAAGTGCAGATGCTCAAGCTTGTGGATGTCCCTGGTGTAAGTCACTAGGCTGCCCTGTAAGCACTTGTGGTTCGCTCACTGGCTTAGTTTCCTCTCTGTAAAATAGGACCTGTGCTCCCTGTACAGCCCTGCCTCGGGGGCGCCCCCGAGTGCTGCTGGCTCAGGGCCTGTTATACCTTGACTCCATGCCAGGCCACACCACGGTCCTTCGGTGGGAGGCTGTGGTGTCCAGCCTGGACAACTTTCAGGAGCACATCCTTGCTGCTGCCATGATCCCCGGGGGTTGACTGGCAGGAGTCACATTGGCACGGGAAGTATGGTGGTGATACTCCTTTTTCTTGGCAAAATTGGGCAGGCTCTTTGGGGAATAGGAGTCCTGGTGTCTGCTAGCAAAGGTTTTGACCCTGTGGAGCTCTTCTGACATCCTCACCAGGTTGAGTCCTGTGGACACTCCTGCTGGGGGAGGCCTTCGGGGGTGGCCAGGCTCCTGAGCTGCACAGGCTTTCCCTGTGGTGGTTTGTGCTCAGTTGTATTCAGTCTCTTGTAAAACATAGCAAATAGTAATAGCAAGTAATAGAGGTGCACAAATGTGTTTTCCCCATACAAACAGTGGTGGGGGGCGGGGGGAGTCCTGCTCTCAAAGAAGACATAATGTTCACTGTCTTGTGTGGTTCGCAAACAGCCACATGAAAGTATTAGGGGAGGCAGGCTACAACTTAAGCTAATCTTCATTTCTGTTTTCAGACATTTATGTTTACTATTTGATGGTCTGTAGAACATTTTGTGAAATGGAAACATTTACTAATTGGTTGTTCCATTAATATATATTGATTCCATGTTTTGGGAAAATTTCTGCAATGCAAGGTAAAAGTACTTTTGTCTCTGTGCTTGTGAAATTGGTCATGTACCTGGTTGTGTGATGCTTTGGCAGTCTATCAATAAAATGACAGTGTTTTCACAGAAATGTTACATTTTACCTATTTTTTAGACAGGATTTTCCCCAGAGTGCCAAGTGCAAAACCGAATTTATTCACCACCCCTTCTGGTGGGACCAAAATGCTAATGAAGGCTGCTGGGGAGCCTGCCGACCCTGACTGCGGTGTCTTGTGTGGACGCGCAGGCTGTGACTGGGTCCCAGTGGTCAGCCTGGGGTGTACCTGTCCTGGACACCCCAGGTCCACTAGAGGGGCGGCAATACTTTTGGGAGGAGGGTGGGTTAAGTAGTAAAACATTTGTGCTGTAGTATTTTAAAAATCTACTTCAATCAAGGCAAAAGTTTATATAAAAGCAATTTTATATAAAAAGTATGTATACCTCTTTGATCACTGAATTTAAAGAACACCCTTTATTGAAGTAGGTGTGGAGTGCCCCTTGTTAAGAAGTTGCCGCCACAGTGGTGGTGGTGGTGTTTACTCAGCCCTCCCCTAGCCATCAGCTTTCTGTTAGGTTACATCTTCAAGGCCTGTTAACTTAGCAAACACCATCACTTCTCCTATCTAGAACTACCCTCCCTAACCCACCCCAAGAATTAAGGATATCTGAAAGTACCAGTATTATGAACATCCGAATACATCTTTTTCTTAAGAAAGACATCAGGAAGAAATAACCACAAATACTGCTTACAAAAATAAGTTCATCGCAGTGTGAACTTGGCCCCAGGAGAATGAGCTTGTTACTCTGGAGCTTCCTCAGGTGGGACGACTTCCATCAGCATCTGGAGGTGCATGGTGATAGGCTCTGGAGTAAAAATCCATCAGAAAGTGCTGTTAGGAAGCTGGAATTAAATTACCTTCACCTTGCTCATCTTGAGCAGTACTATTGTTATCATCCCATGGTGGGATGTCCCGTTAGAGCTGCACTCGGGACGTGGTGGTGGGAGGGAATCAGAACCATCCTGGCCGCTCCGGGTCCTTTGGACATACGTTATCTCCCATGAAGTCACTAGGAACTTGCTAACTATATTATTGCCACCAGACAACTTATAGGAAAGATGTAAATGCACAACAGGGGGAATATACTGATTGCTACTGAGCTTATTAAAAATGGCTAGAATGGTAAATTTTATGTTCTGTGTATCTTACAACTTAAAAAAAGGAAAAGAAAATGGTGCTCTCCTTTCCTACTTGTTAACAGTAATTGATGGGAACAAAGGAGGAGGCCATAGGTGGACCCCAGCGGCGTCCCACCGAAGGTAATGTGTGTGTCCTCGCAAAGAGGAGGTGAAATTTGGTGGCTGACTGAGATCCTGTGATCAGAAGTCTTGGTAGCATCAGGACAGATGCAGTTGTTGAATGCCAGGCCTATCAGGGCTTCACTCACAGCAGAACCGTCCCTCTGTTGATACTTACTTGAGATTTTCTGAGCCCATCCAAATTTATAGTGGACAAAAAGGAAGTAAAATATAATGCCGCTTAGTATAAACAACACACAGTAGAGATACTCCAGTTCAGGTTTGCTGATGATTGGGGCCAACACCAAAAAGAAGGACACAAGTGTCACTATGATGGGGATGAAGATGGGGACCTGTAGGCAGAGCAACACGATGCGTGATTTGAACATGTGCATTCATTCATTTTTGAAAAACTTCAAGACCAAAACATTGACATATAAAGAAGAATGTAATGTACCCCTCCTCCCATTTCAGTAATATTTAAGTAATTTTGCCAATCTTACTTCATCTACTTTACCATTTTTTTCTCTTTTTCCTAGAATATTAAGAACGTGCTAAACTTTGTGGCAATTTTTCCTGTAATGTTCAATATACATCTCTAACTGATGAGGACTTTATGTTTTTAACGTGTTTATTCTCTTCCCCTCTTTTTTTTTTTTTTAATATATATATAAAATAGCTTGTCATAGATTTGTTGTAGGAATTTATTCTGGACAATGTCTTAATTCTAGCTTTTCCTGGGAGCTTGTTCCTCTGTCCCTTTATTTCCTATAAGCTGGTGTTTAGGTCTGGAGGCAAGCACACTTCCTGTTGGATCTGTACAATTTCTTTTGTATCACATCATGAGGCGCTTCATGTTTGATTGTCCTACTCTTAAACCTCTGAGTTTAGTCAGTGTGTTCAGTGTTGGGAGCCCAAGCAGATTGCAGTGTGACTCTTTGTGGTTGCACGCACAGAATGCGTGGATGAAAAGTGTATGCTTGATGCTAGAACTGTCAGAGGAGTACATCCTGCTCTCATTAGAGAGACAGGTCACAGGTATTCTTGGTAACTTAATAAATTAGTAATCCGATGGCTAAATAAAATGTGAATTGAAGAGCAAACCCCACTCTAAAATACAATATTCAAGAGAATGGTGGGAGTCTGAGTGGAAATAGCATGGCCCTAGAATTTAAAGTAGTTACCTCTGCCTAATTCATTTTAAGAAATCAAAGGCACTTGGGAAATTTGGGAACTAAACCTACCTTGATAGGTCTTTCCAGTTCTTTCCTCGTGAATCTCATCACAATTAGTCCTAGAATCGTCAAGCCGTAAAACAGCCATGCGGCAAAACTGAAGTAGTTGACTAATGAGTTTATATCACCAGGGATGATATAAATAATTGCTATGATACCCTAGTAAAAGAAGAGTGACTTCTTAGTTCATTAGTACAAAAAACATAACACTTCACAGAAGGCTGAAGGAACCATTTTTCCTATGGATAAACACAGGAAACTGTGGGTGTATCCCATTATATTTGGGGTTTAACCAGACTTCTGCTAAGATAGGTGTTCTCTTTAAGGCCTGATGGAAAGGAATAGGAAAATCTGTGACTCTCCAAAGTTGTAAATTTAAGTAGTGGTAAAACCAAATATGTGTGCACATTGCACCAGCTTTCTAATATGAATTTTTCTTGCAGAGAATGCATCATGCATGGGAAAGCGCCCTGGATTATGAAACTCAAGACTGTTGGGGTTTGGTCTTGACCTGCATTAGCTGCGCCTTATAACTCTCAAGGGCCCTTCAGTTTTGGGTCTGTTTCCTCATCTTCAAAGGGAACAGGTGACAGAGTAGTGCTTCTCCAGGAATAAAAGGAGTCTGATCCTCAGGTAGTGTGGGTATTCTGGAGGTGCCCAACACAGTTGCACACAACCAAGGGCTGTCCCCCGCTGAGAAATTTCAATTAGATGTCAAAGGGCCATTACTGCACAAGGATCCCATGGCTTCTAAATTATTGGACCATAATGAGAAGCTTATCAGTAGCCATCTTGTAAAATGCCTTATCCTCCTTTTCCATCAGCTAGTGGGTTTTTGTAGTTTGTTACCAGGGACCCAGGGTATACAAATGTATATGTAAGAAGTGTAGAAGATATAAGCTTGGCAAATTGAATGCATAGTGTCTCTCATGGATAAATTCAGAACATGGAGCAGAAATGCGGTAAATAGATTGAATTGTCTTGGGGGTTTTTATACTCATATTCCTGTTTCATGTTGAGGACTAAGGGAACCTGGGTCATTTGAAAAGCACTGGGCTGAGCAGTACAGCTTTACTTCATCTGAATTGAGGGACCCTCTGCCTTTAGGGGGATGTTTTCCTGACAGAATTCATACTTACGTAAAAGATGATGGCTGGGGCTGGAGTCAGGCGCCTGACACTAATGTAAGAGAGCACCTTAAGCATGTGGCCTTCCCGGCCTGCGACGTAAACAAGTCTGAAAAAGCAGTAAAACAGTAGTCAGTTGATACGGGTGCAGGCTGCCTGCTGTACCATCACTGCAAGTGTGTCCTCAGCCTTCACTACTGACTTGTGGCCCTGGGGCCTTCGGGAGTCTGGCCTCTGGGGGCAGGTGAGCTGAGTTATGGAGAAGTAAGCGAGGTGGTTAGATTGTCTGAGAGGAGTGCATCCTGGTGCAGTGGAGTCACCTAAGGGGATGGGGGGAGGATGGGGTGGCTTGGGTAGGCCCTTCGATACCTGATCTGAGTCCTGAAAGTTATGCAAGAAACAAATGTAAAGGGTAGTCCAGGGCCAGTGCATCCCAGTGCTTGGAGCACCCAATAGAAGCAAGCACAGGAGTGCCTTGTACTTCCTTAATCCCAGCTGTATGGAATTTCTGTACACTCATACCTTGGCACTTGACTGCTTTGAAACTTGAATTTGGTACTTGGTGCATTTTGACCTGGAAGTTTTGTCCTGGTAACTTGTTTGTTTGGTACTCGTCGCACCTCCCGGAACCAATTAATGATGAGTACCGAGAGGTACCACTGTATTAGTACTTATGGGAAAAATTTGTTTACTCATCATCTTTGGTACTCGGCATATATCCTGGAATGAATTAATGGCAAGTACCGAGGTACCACTGTATTAAAAAAAAAAAAAATCAGACAAATTTAAAGGAGAGTCAACAGATACAAACAAGTTAGCCTAGTTCTCCCCATATGAATTCATGATATGGTTCAATAATCTGAAAGACTATGTTTAAAATGTTAGAGCAAAAGGGAAGAGCTGGGAAGCCGGGATGGCTCAGTGGGTTAAGCGCTCACTTTGCAGCGCCGGGGACCGGGGATCGAATCCCGGCCCGGCCTGTGCGGAACCATATGCTGAACTGGGAGCTCCCCTAGTTCAGTTCTCTCTCAATCTCTGTATCTCTCTCTCTCTCTCTCCCTGTCAAAAATAAATAAATTAATAAAAAATAAAAAAAAATAAAAAAAAGGGAAGAGCTAAAGAATCCCCCCCCCAAAGTAACTAAGTTAAAAATTTAATCAACTGATAAATTAGATAAAAGGAAAATAGAAGCTAGATCTGAGTACAAAGCATAGAGAAATGGAAAATGTGAACAGGAAATTAATAGAAGAAACAGGAACAAACTCAAATACAGTGGATGGGGTAAGACAAATTCAAAGAAGAGAGGAGAGCTTTCACAAAGTTGAAAACCACTGAGCCTTCAAATTGAATCCAGTTCAAGAAAAATAAAAACGTACCCAGATATAAACTTTATAGTGGAAAGAACAAAGGAAAAAATTTAAAGCTACTGAATTTAAAAGGCGGCAGTATTAGGAATCAGGACAATAGCATATCTTACGAGAAATCTTTTTTTTCAGTGATGAGGAAAATGAATTTTCAGATTAGAATTTTGTATAGCTGAACTATCATTCAAGACTACTGTCAAAGTAGGTACATTTTTAGATAAATAATAGCTAAGAGACATTGACTATTCTCTAATTCTCATTGGAAACTTAAAAAGTCCACAACAACAAAAAAGCAACCCAGAAGTTGACTGAAGAAGCAACATTGGGGAAATAGCAATAAAACATGTTAGTATGTATATAAGTATTGGATTTTAAATTTTTGTCAACGTTTTTGGAGGGATGGGTTTATAGACAAGTTATAGCTGGGACACTAGGTGATAGAAAATGGAGGGCCCTGAACCGAACTGGAGGGCCTCCTGCATGGGAAGCACACCGCAATTCAGCATGTGGGTCTGCATGGGCTGGGACCAGGATTCAATCCTCAGTCCCTGGGGTTGCAAAGTGAGTGCTTAACCTGCTGAGCCATCCCAGCTTCCCCAGAATAAGATTTTTTTAAAGCCAAGAAAACACAAAAGAATGTGTTACAAATTAATCCAGCTGTAGCAGTAATCACTTTAAATGTAATCTGATTAACTCACCCAGCTATGGACTCTTGGGTGGGATTTGTTGAAAAAGACACAAGCCACAGCCCCATGACACTGAGGTTGAAGATGAAAGGGATGGCATATGTAACCAAAGATAACAGCCTAAAAATAACTGACTAGGCAATATTAATATCATAAAAAGCATTTAAGGCAAAAAAAGAGTTTTTACTGAAAAAGGAAACAGTATCAAAAAATTTAAAAACAGGCAAAAACTGACAAATCCACAATGAGAGCAGAAGATTTGAACAGTCAGGGTATACGCTTCATGATAAAAAAAAAATCTAGAAGTTAGAGTATGTGTTATTTTTAAGACTGTAGGAAACATAAAAATTGGAGTAAGCCACAAGGGAAGTCTTAAAATTTCCAAAGAAATGGTAGCATAAAGATCACACATTCTGACTACGATAAAATTAGAAGTCAGGAATACAAAGGCCAAGAAGGCACAACTATTTAAAACTCCATATTCAAACTTTGAAAAGACAAACACGTATTAAGTTAATTCCCAGAACAAGTCAGTGAAAATGGGAAGAAGGGAGTTGCTAGACAGAGGGGCGAGACCCAGACTCAGGATGATGCTGTGAATTCACTCTGAATTCCAGCAGTTTTCTACAAATCAATATATAAATTTCATGCACTCAAAATGTAACCAGGAATTTTTTGAAACTGAACAAAATTGTTGTAAGTGCATCTAGAATGCTAAACAGGCAAGGAGAGGCCTGACATGGGAACACGAGTCCTACCAGATTTTACGTTGCCGAAGCTGTGAACTGTACTTGGATATAAGTATGATAATAGTATAGGAAATGACCTATTATTGAAACAAAGTGAATCAAGTACATTGGTAGGTAGTGATAATGGTGGCATTTCAAACCAGTAGGAGAAATGGTGGACTATTCAAGAAGAAATACTGCCAACAACAGGTAAAGGTTGGGAGGGAAAAGTGAGATTTATGCCTAACATCAAAATACATTCCAGATTGATCAAAGAGCTAAAATAAATTGCTAGAAGAAAACATGGGTGGGTATCTTAGAAAGGAATATTTGTGTGAGATAGAAAACTCAGAAACCAGTAAGCAAAGATCTTAGATTTAACCCCATCAAAATTAAGTACAACATAATGTAGCTTTAAGTCCCTGTGCAACCTCCAAGATGCACGTGTGTAAGAGCTATGCAAAAGTAACTCAGAATGGGTCATGCACCTAAATCAATGTAAAAGGTAAACCTATAAAACTTATAGGATAAGGTAGAAGAGGAAATCTTTGTGACCTTGGTTTGGGCAAAGGTTCTTGGATATGATAACAAAAGCATGATACATGCTTCTTACTCATTAGGGAAATGCAAACAAATTACAAATTAAAATGATATACCTACTAGAATGACTATGATCAAAAAGACAATACCAAGTGTTGGTGAAGATGTGGAGAAACTGGAACTCATGCATTGCTTATAGAAATTAAAATGAAACAATCACTTGAAAAACAGGCAGTTTCTTTAAAAGTTAATCATAAAATTACTATATGACCCAGAAATTCTATTCCAAGGAATCTGCCCAAAAGGAATAAAAACATGTCCACACAAATATATATATGTGAATGTTCGTAACCTCATTCATAATAGCCCAAACTGCAAACAATCTAAATGTCCATCAACTGAATGGATAAGAAAAATGTGGTATATCCATATAATGGAATACTATTCATCAGTTAAAAGGATTAAAATTAATACATGCTATGACATAGATGGAATTCAAAAATAAAATGCTAAGTGAAAGAAGCCAGATGCTAATGACATACTGTTTAATTCCATTTAGTTAGATGAAATGTCTAGAAAAGCTATAAACACAGAAGCAGATCAGTGGTTGCCCAGAGCTGGAAGTGAGAGTGGGGATGAACTACAGTTAGCCAGGAGGGAACTTTTGTGGATGATGGAAACATTCTGTCATCTTCATAGCTGTACAAGGTTAATTGTGACAGGGTTTCATCCCACACAGGTGGACGTGGGGCTGCACAGAATGGGAACTGAACCTGGGGCCCCCTGCATAGATGGTGAGCACCTTCTCCACAAAGCTATCCCAGAAGTTCAGCACATGGGTTTGCATGTGCCAGGGCCAGGAATAGAACCCTGGACTTTGTGATTGCAAGACAAGTGTTCAACTGCTGAGCTGTCCTGGCATCCCATGTATTTCATTTTTTATATATACATATATGACCTTCAGCAAATTCAACTCTCAGAAAAATATCCGCTCAGAATGCTGGATGTGTGGGACAAAGACATCTGTTCAAGAACAACCCCTGTGGCAGTGTTTATGAAAACAATCCCTACATGTTAGTTTCAGTGGAACATAACCACAACTGTTTGCTTTCAGGCCAAAATGACAAATTTGAATTGTTGGGACAGACTTACATGGCCTGCAAGCCTAAAATATTCACTATCTGGCCCTTTAAGGAAAAGTGTACCAAACCCTGGTCTAGACTGAAGAGTTATCAACAGAAGATAACCAAGAAATATCATTAGGTGAAAAAAAAAGCACAAGGTGAGAAGTAGTCCATGTAGAATAATGCCTCTCTCATCCTGAGTCGCCTAGTGCTGGAGTTGGGAGCACTGTTCCCCTGACCAGGAACCTAGAGCTGGGAAAACAGGGATGACTCAGCGGGTTAAGCGCTTGCTCTGCAGCCCTGGGGTCTGAGGATCAAATCCTGGCCCTGGCCTGTGTGGACCCATATGCTGAACTGGGGTGTGGCCCCAGTTTGGTTCTCACCAGGGCCAGCTTCCCATGTGGGGGCCCCTGGCTTGGCCCCCAGCTCATGGGGGCATGCCTCCCATGTGGGAGGCCCCTGGCCTGGTTCTTGCCCTGCATGACTCCCACCCACCTGTGTGGAACAAAACCATGTCGAAAACTGATGGACGTACAACTATGGGGACTGCTCTGGGCCCTTCGGGAGGCCAGCCACGTCCACACGTCCAGGGCCACACTTCTCCCTCCCTTCTCTGAGCTTCAGGTTTCCTGCTTGCGCGAGGGCCACGAGGGATTTAGCCCTGAGGTCTCTTCCTCACGTGTGACATCAGCTCTGGTGCCCCTGATCCTGAGGGCATGCCGGGGCTCCCCTACCTGCCCGCTGTAAAGCAGGTCCCGTTAGCAGCACCGATGGTTGAAAAAGCCACAAAGACTGGAACGACCCAGGAGGCTGGATAGAGAACACGGTCACCAAACGTCTGGTGAGAGAAGTGAGATGAGTCCTGAGGGTCTTGCAAGCCCCCAAGAGCCAGGTGCTGTCCTGGAGGGCCTGGGGCCCCACCCCCCAGCTGGGCACAGCCTCTGACCCCTGGAGAGGAAAAGCAGAGAACCCATGGGAGGGAAACAGCTGGGCCTCTCTTCTCTTCAGAATGTCTCGGGATCTTTTGATGGCAACAGAAACCTCTCCTGCACCTCTCCCTGTCTAATTCTAAGTCACCTCCATGACATTTCCACACCCTGACCTCTCACTTTCTTAGCCTGCTCACTCAGAACAACCTTGCCTGTCACCCACCTTGGCCCAGTGACCTCCATATGACCAAGATGCATCTTCCCATGCTGCCCCTCCTTGTCACCTCATTGTCTGTTTCTAGTTCGTTTCCTGTTCTACCCCAACTCCATGTGGCCTCCAGCACATGAACCCCACCCACCTTTTCCACTGTCCCTCACACCCGTCCCTCTTATCCTCGCTTTTCTTCTTACCCACCTTAAATCCCACAACCCACTATTATAACTTCCTCCCTCAGGGACTCCCTTGCACTTTCTCTCCTTCCTACTTGCCTGTCAAAACCCCGGCGCTGCTCCGACTACACTGCATGCCTGCACCCCGGCCACTGCTGTGCTGGGAAGGCAGAACCTGCTACCCTGCTGGTGGCCTTTCACCTCAGGTGGGTCTTTGGTGCTGCCCTAACCTGGTCACTGTCCCTGTCTCCTAGATGATTCATTCCCTCCTCCCCTGGGAGGGTGCTTCAGCTTGAGCATGGATTCCTTGTGGGTCCCCTTCCCACAGAACACAGCACTCCCCTGCATAGACCCGGGCACTCACCACAGCCACCGCCTGGGACTGCAGGAGCTCGGTCGCTGTCATCACCGTGAAGTAGGAAACGTTCATGAGGATGTAACACCCTGTCACCAGCGGGATCCCGATGATGATGGCCAGGGGCAAATTTCTGGGAGGGGCAGGGACCCAGGGTCAGGCCAGAGCATTTCTTGGGAGACTCACAAGATTGTTCATTTCACCCAGTCTTCTCTCTCTACCCTCCCCACCCCCCCAGCCAGCCCTCCACCTGCTCCCTGTGATGGGCTCAGGGCCCTGCTGCCCCTCCTGAGGCCCACCCAGGCTCATGAAATAGCCGAGCCCCAACAGGGACACGTGACATCTTCAAGTGACAAAGAACTCTCCGTCTCTCGGACTCCAGGACAGTACATTGAACTGTTTTATTAATACTTGAATTGTTTATAAAAGCAAAAGAAACCAGAGATAAAGTTAGACTTCTTCCTTCCTCTCAGCAACTATTCCACTACCAATAACCAAACTCTTAACGGGTAGAAATGAGCTTATAGAAAACCATTCCATGTCTGGAAGGGGGTCTAGAATAATGGGAGGAAGAGATTGCCCGTTTTCCTTAGGAGAGAAATACGCTCGCCTGTCCTTTGTCTCCTTTGTCTCCTGCCCAGACTCGTCTTTCTCACCTGAAAGGGTTTCTAAGTTCTTCTGTGATATAATTGAGTTGATTCCTAGAGAAAGAAAAGTAGCATGAGTAACATGAAGCTGATAAGGTTGTGGAACACAAAATAATAAATGTTGGCCTCCTTTAAGCTTCTCCACCATAGAGAAAATTCTGCAGAAATTCTGGGGTAATTTCAGAGAAAGCCCTGGCACCAGGGCATGGCAACAAAGATCTGCACATCCGTCAGCTGCTAAGCCTTTGCCCTCCATGGGATCACGTGACTTTTTCAAGAATTATTGGCAGTAATGAGTCCCCAAAGTGCTTTGAAAAAATGGAAAACTCTTTGTCTGAAAAGAGAATGAAACTTGCAGATGCTTGGCAGGAGGGAAAGACCGCCACACTTTATCATGAAAGGACTGAAGCCGATCTCATCGACTAAACTGGTATTTTCAAGGTAGGCATAGAAGTGCTGCTGAATATTCTTGCTCATCTGTCTGCTGAAGCCTGTGGCCCAGCACCCCACCACCACCTGCTTCCAGGCCATTCTGTCAAGGATTGGCGCCACATGAGGGGCTGGGGAAGGGATAGATATCTTGGTGATTTTGGGGTCTGAGGAGAGCAGAAGAGTGATGTGCTTAACAAAAGGGAGATGTGAGGGTGAATTTTAGGGTCCCATCAAACTCCAGAAAGGAGAAGTCATTGCTTTCCATGTGGTTTTGGTTAAGGTAGCCTAAAGAACCCACACCAGGCGTGGGATGTCTTAGGAGTGACTTACCACCCATCATATGCCCAGAGTCCATTATAAAATGCCAGGCCAATGGCTCCCACAGACAGGTTTGTGCCCTCGAAAGAATTTTCAAAATTCCTTGTATTTCCTATAATAAAGCCAGACAGTGAATGAATAGCAGGTGTCAGCTGAGCAGAGTGGGACTTTGTATTATGTTCATGCGAAAGAAGGTTTATGACCTCAGGTTATTAAACTCTGAAGAGTTGAGAAATGAAAGATTCTTTCTGGGGATACTGGGATGTCTCAACAGATTAAGCGCTTGCCTTATAACTGCAAGGTTCAGTGATTGAGTTCTGGCCCCAGCCTGTGCAAACCCACATGCTGAACTAAGGTGCAACTGGTAACCGCCAGGATGGTGGCAAAGGTTCTTAGAGCCTCCCATGACCCCAGTTCAGTTCTGCCCTGTGCAACCTCACATCCACCTGTGTGGAATCAAACTATGTCAAAACAAAACAAAACACAAAAACCAAAAAACGAATAATGTACAACTATGGAGACTACTCAGGGCCCTCTCCCTTTCTCCCTGTCTCTCTCTCTCACTGCTCAAAACAATAAAATAAATCTTAAAAAAAAAAAAAGTGGGGGAAGCTGGAATGGCTCAGTGGGTTAAGCACTCGCTTTGTAGCCCTGGGGACCTAGGATCGAATCCCAGCCCCAGCCCGTGTGGACCCATATGCTGAACTGGGGAGTGCCCCCAGTTCAGTTCTCACCAGGGGGAGACCCCGGCCCAGTTCCTGCCCTGTTCAGCGCCGCCCACTTGCGGAATGAAACTGTGTGAAAAAACCAATGATGTGCAACTATGGAGACTGTTCTGCCCCCCCCCCCTCTCACACTCCCTGTCTGTCAAAAACAACAAAAATAAATCTTTAAAAAAAAAAGAAGATTCTTTCTGTTGAGTTCCTGCCTTAGAGATGTGCTTAGCAGCAAGACCTCCAGATGAAAAGAGGATCTGCAGTATGATGTCCACCTAGCTTGACCAGATGTCCTATTTTTATTACTTTATTTTATTCTTATTATTTGAGAGAAGGTGAGAGAGACTTAGAGAGAGAGAGTGGAGGGGGAGGGCCTAGAGCAGCAGTCTCCATAGTTGTACATCATTAGTTGTGACATGGTTTCATTTCACAGGTGGATGTGGGACCTCACAGAGCAGGAATCAAACTGGGGCCCTTGACCGCCATCAGTTGTAGCGAAGTTCAGCATACGGGTTTGCACAGGCCGGGGCCAGGATTCGATCCCCAGACCTCCTAGTTGAAAGGCAAGCGCTCAACCTGCTGAGCTCTCCCAGCATCCCCAGATGTCCTTCCTATTTTAAACAGGACTGGAAACAATAGTCCTGTCCCATTTCAAAGGATACGTATGGTCCACCTACTGACACCTTGAATTTAGCCCAGTGAGACTAGACTGAACATACATCCTGTTTGAAAAGAAACAGTACTGTTATTTTCTGTCCCATTTCAAAGAAGACATCTAGTTAGCCTATGTCTACCCACCCCTCCTCCCCGCGCCTCCACCTGCTGAAGGTCACCTTGGGCCAGGAGGACCAGTCCACTGATGATGATGACAGCCACGATCACCAGCTTGGCTGCTGTGAACACGTTCTGGACGTAGCTGCCTAGCCGCACGCTCAGCGCATTTACCGTGGTGATGAGCACTGGGAAGGGAGCAGCGTTTTCTGTGGGCTCAACATGTCCATTAAGGCCCTGGAGGGAGGCTCCTTCCTATCCCCTCCCCTCCACTCCCCACAGTCATCAAATGCACCTGACCAGGACCTTTGAAATCAAGGGTGTTGGAGAGGCAGCCAGGCCCCAGCCACGCACTGCCTTGCAGGCCACGTGCAACAACCCCTCCCTGACAGCTCCCACACCCATGAGCGGGGACAGCCGAGGGTGAGAGGCGTTGGGCCCAGGCTAGACCCTGCCCTGCCCCTCACCTCCCTGCTGGCCCTACCCGCTCTGTGCCAGGTCTTTGCCGATCCCTGTGCAGGGTTTCAGATTTGGGTACTACTCACAGATGGCAGCGGCAGCCAGGCATTTAATGACAATGTTAGGAGGCTTGCAGCCTGTGTAGAAGGGCGCCGCAGCGTACTCAGAAAAGCTGAGACAGATGATGGCAAAGGAGGAGGGCTTTATGACGAACAAGCTGGTCCAGGAAAAGAGGTAGGCAGGGACTGGGCCGAAGGCCTCCATCAGGTATGGGTATTCACCCCCCGACTTGGTGATCATTGTACCAAGCTCTGCAAAACACAGAGCACCTGGAACACAGAGAGGAGGGAACCCAGGCCTGTGGTGAAGTGTTGCCCTGAGAGAGAGAGGCCTCCTTCCCTGGGCGAGGGTGGGGGGGCAGCAGGCTGACGGGGGCCCACTATGGTGCTCTCTCATCAGACCACCCTGACTTCCGGCCTTTTGACGTTTCGACGCAACCTGACTTATGCCTATTTGTGCACGGGCATGGAAGGGGACCCCAGCGACAGGCAGGCCAGCCACAGCGAGTGCGCAGACAGCCTGGCCCCACAGTCAACAGGAGGCCTGGCCGGGGAGCGGAGTCTCTGTTACCCAGTGTTGCAAGTATCCCACAGGTCGCCCAGATGATGAGACACGGCCCCACGGCTTCCGTGTTGCTGAGCACCGACTTGGGGGAGATGAAGATCCCAGAGCCGATGATGGTGCCGACGATGATGGAGATGCCGCTGAGCAGGCCCACCTCGGGTGTGAAGGAAGGAGAGGAGAGTTAACGCTGCATCGACGGGGCTCGCAGGCCAGCCGCAGCCCTCACCCTCCCTTGGGTGGGCCTGAGCAGCCCCAAGAAAATGCCTCATCCCAGGCACTTTCACCCTGTGCTGTTGCAGGAGTTATAACCCCGTTCTATTCCTATGAAGTCCATTAATCGTCAGAACAGCCTCATGAGTGGGGGAGGCCATTATCATACCCATTTCACAGAAGAGAAAATGGATGCACAGGAGGCTTATGTTCCTGCCCCGGGCCATCCAGCCAGTGTCCCGCACCCCAGTATTGCCCTGCCCGTCCTGGACAAAGGGGCCCTGATGGTAAAGACGGACTTAGCAAGCAATCCCCAACAAGGAAGGCTCTAGGGACATGCCTTCCAGCTGGGCAGAGCAGAACACAGCTTCTCCCCCAGGGCTAAGAGTGAAGTCAGGGATTAGGGTCCTGGCCAGGGTGTTACAGGGAAGGGCAGAGGGGTGAGCAACAGAGGCCTCCAGGGACAGGAACACTCGAGGGCTCTGATCTTTCTCTGATGCCGTTTTGTACCAACAAGACCTGGCTCAGACCCACACCATTTGATTCCATTCTTATGAGGTTCCAGAACAGGCAAAACTAATCTGCAGGGATAACGCTCAGAGTGGAGGGTCTGCTGGGAAAGGGGCAACAGGGAACTTTCTGGGGTGATCAGTTTGTCAAAACTCATCAAAACTGAGCATTGAAATCTATATTTTTCACATGTAATCTACATATAATCACACATATACATGGATCCAGAAAGAAACATTGGGAGGCCGGGATAACTCATCAGGCTGAGCGCTTGCCTTGCAACCACAGGGTCCGGGGATCCAATCCTGGCCCCAGCCTGTGCAAACCCATATGCTGAACTGTGGTGCAGCTGGTAACTGCTGAGATGGCAGCAAAGGTTCTCGCCTCCCAAGTGGGAGGCCCCGGTTTGGTTCCCCCCTCTCCACGTGGTCCCACATCCACCTGCGTGGAACGAAACCATGTCACAACTAATGAGACAACTGTGGAGACTGCTCTGGGCCCTCCCCTCTTCTCTCTCTCTGTCTCACCTAGGACAACAAAAGAAAGAAAACACTTTTATAAAAGGAGAAAATGTTTGATTCAAGCACCTATTTATAATGTCAGCCCTCGGAAGCCACCAGCCTGACTTCTGGTTTCCCAGGTGAATGTGTTTGCCTGTCTGGGTAGAGGCTGAACTCTGGGTTAGAGCCCAGAGAACAAACAACGCTTTCTACCAAGGGACACACACAATGGCAGGAGGGGTCCCAGGGAGCAGTGTCAGCTTCCATTCTGGCGTCAGGGCCGGATGAGCTCCCAGGGCAGTCCCATCTTGCCTCCGCTAACGGCTGTGGTTGGCTCACCAATGCTTCAGGGTCCCAGAATCTTTCCTCCTGCTGAGGTCTGCAGTCACCCCAAGCTGGAGTTAGCTCAGCTGTGCTTTTTTTCATAGCCAAAAGGGAGAGTGTTGCTGCGTAAAGATCCCCAGGAGACCCAAGATCCCAAGCCAGCCCACAGTCAAGCCATTCTACTCTTATTAATTCTGGATCCTCCCTCCCTCCATCCAGCACTTGTTCTGATCTGGTTCTGGGGTCCTCATGCATCCTGTGAGCGTGGAGCTTGTTCCTTCGTGCCCACCCGCGCAGCTACCATCCACACCTGGGACCAGTGCTGCTCAGTGTGGACCCCTGAGCTCCTTTTTGCCCCAACTCCCCTGCCCCACCCCAATGCCAGCCCCATCTTACATCTCTGCCCCCTCCCAAATCTGCAGTCACCTCCAAGTTCAGTCCTTACTGTATTCCGACTCAGAGGGCATCGCCTGTGCCACACCCGTGCCACACTCACCACCCCAGCTACACTCACTACATAGGAACAGGAAGTTTTCATCATTCAAACATAAGAGGGGCAGGTACTTGGTGAAAATGCTATAGAGGGGACTCAAAACGTCACAAGGTCCTCTGTGGCCATCCCTGAAGAGGCCAGGCTTGCCCAGTGCACAGAAGCACATGGGGGTTAATAGGTGGAGCTCACTGGTGAGAGGAACAGAAGTGCAAAAACCGGTTCGTTTAGGGATGCACTGTACAAATCAGAGGTCAGCGGGGACGTTTCCACGCGGCTTCTCGTTAACACACCCCGCCCAGCCAGGGAAGGGCTTGCCCGGAAGCCTTACCTCCTTTTGGAGACTTGTGGTCTTGGGTTCATCACTCTGGACTGACTTCTCATCCTCTCTCCTTTTTCTCAGGCGTGTCCCCTCCATTGCCCTCTCCTGCCAGTTCTGGGAGGCTGCAAGGAGGGCATGGGCCTTGATTCAGCAAAGGCTCTAGCACAGTCGTCCCCAACCTTTTTGGCACCAGGAACTGGTTTCATGGAAGACAAATTTTCCAAGGACAGCTGGGAGTGGAGGTGGGGGGCATGGTTTCAGTTGGGATGATTCAAGTGCATTACATTGATTATGCACTTTATTCCTACTATTATTACATTGTAATAATGTTAATCTGTATTTGCAGCTGCTCCCCAGCACTAGATCAACGCCTCAGCTCCACCTCAGATCATCAGGCGTTAGATTCTCATAAGGAGCACTGGTTCACGTTCCTATGAGAATCTAATGATGCTGCTGATCTGACAGGAGGTGGAGCTTAGGCGGTCATGTGAGCGATGGGGAGCAGCTGTAAACACAGACGAAGCTCTTCTCTCTTGACCGGCCACTCACCTCCTGCTGTGCAGCCCAGTTCCTAACAGGCCGTGGACAGGTACCGGTCCTGGTCTGTGGCCTGGGTGCTGGGGACCCCTGCTCTAGCAGACAAAACTCAAATGTGAGCTCCGCAAGGGCTTGGGTAGGCTAACACACTTGGGTTGTGGAAGCTGACTCCAAAAGCAGATTATTAGCTACTGACAGGAAAAGTATAGTTGTCAGCCCCTTAGGGATAATTTGCTCAGTCCCAGGAATAACTATGCAAAAGCGCTCTTCAGGCCTTGGGAACGGAGTGCCGGTGCTGTTTCGCAAACCTTCCCTGTTACACGCTTGCACCTCTGAGCCCCTAATTCTCCTCAATGACACATTTGAAAGTCATTCTACCTCCTTAGCCCAACTTCCATTTTTTTCCAAAGTTAAAAAGCCTTTACTTAGCAGTAAATATTTTTGACATACACTTAGAACCAAATCCAAGGAAGGAATGCTTTTCTCATAATTACATCCCAAGATTAAGGCACATAATAGATCCACCATGTAGATGTTGTTCATTGAGTGATACAAGGAGTGGAAAAAAATCACTGAGGAAAATCAGTGCTGGCTTCTCTAGCTGATGGTCATGTTCCGTTCCCCTTCCCTAACTCAAGCCCTCTCCAGTCCTGGCTAGAAAAGCAGAGAGCCTGCCCATTACCCATTGGTCTTACCTTCTTCTTGGCTTTGCAGAGCCAGGGAGTTGCCCGTGTGGTTGAACGTCCGTGTCTGCACACTCATGCCCTAGAAATGGCCATGTCTTGTGCCTAGGACTGAAGGAAGCCAGAAGGTACAGAGGTCAACAAAGGTAATTATTAAACACCTTTATTTTTTTGCCTTTAAGCGATGAAGTTTGGATATACCTCATAAAAAGGGGAGGGTCAGGTAAGCCAGTTTCTCTCCAAAGACATTTTTGTTTCGTTCATTTGGGTCTAGATCAACTTCTTTTCCCCCTTAACCAGATTCTCCCAAATCAGCTGCATCCCGTAAGGAGAAATCTCTGGATGGACTGGAACCAGAGGAAATAAACTTTGGAACCAACACTTTTATTACCTTAATAGGCTATATGTACCGTTCCCGTCAGGCACACGAACAGGAAGCATTGTGCTTGTATCTCATCCATTAGGCCAGATGTGTTGTTCCCCACCCAGGAATTCCCTCCCAGAGGCCTTGGTCCGATCAAGCTGGAGGAGGGCGGCAAGTCCTCCTTTGCCAGACACTGGGTTTCGGCCCCACCCACAACGGCAAGAGAGCTTGGCCAATGGGGACACCCAGTGTGGTGCCCCACGGGTCCCTGTTACACCTGTACCACACGCCTGTTTGATTTGATGGTGCTGCTGTTGCAGCCGCCCACTGTGGACTGAGACAGAGGCACAAAACGTCAGTGGCTCCACACTCTCACTGACCTAATGGGGAAACTGAGGCCCGAGAGGGACAGAAGCACATCAAGGCCACAGAGCTCTGGGCCCCCACCCAGGAGTCTGGGGTTTGTCCCTTTTCAAGAAGACACAGAGGTGCTACAGCGGTGCCCGGATGGGCTGGGGGCAGACACTCCTTCCCACCAAAGGCGATTCAGGTGGGATCTCTAACTCCTGGTCTCACCTGAGGCCTTTCTCTGGGATTGGAAGAGCCAGCCTGCAGCCTGTTGCTCTTATTGCTCTTCTGGAGGTTTTGCGTGGGGAGGTGAGGGAGATGGGTACGTTTAGCAGCATCCCAGATATTCAGATGAGATCGAAGGTCACAGGACAGAGCTGGGCAAGTCCCTGGGGATCGTGTAGGGAGCAGTTTGGGACAGGCTGACCTGAGAGAAAGGTAGATTTCTCAGGGTCGTCTCTTAAAGCCATCTGGACAACGTGGAGACCCTTACTGCCCCGGAGTCAGGGTCTTGATTTAGAAGTGTGTCGCCTGGCCATGCTGGCTCCTCAGGGCCCCTGCTCCTCTGCCCTTCAGGGCAAGAGGCCCCAGCAGAGCCCTCATTCCTGGGACCTGCCTCCCTAGACAGGACCTGCTCACGGGCTTGTCTGAGCCACTTGTAAAGCATTTGCTAACACTGCAGCCTTGCTCCAACAGTGCACCTGGCCCATCTGTATTTACAAAACACTACAGAATATTCCCTGGGTCAGGGTTATCCCCCAGGGGGCTGATAATTCTAACAGGAACCGAGTGAGGAGTGGGTAGGGTAGGATACACCAACACTACAAACCGTGGGCCGCAGGATTACTCAGCCTCACTTCAAGCATCAGGTTCCGGTTCTATAAGGTACGGGGTGAGCACTGCAGAAGGTAACCCATTCAATTCCAGCCTTCCCTTAATGCCAAGGTTCCCCTGTCTTCTTGGGCTTCTGCCAAGGGCTGAATTTGGGGCCTCTGGGGGTGTGGATCCCTTATGGAGGGTCAGTTAATTTTTGGTCAGTGGTGAGACTGTTTCATTTCTTAAAGCTGCTGTTTCTTCCTTTTTGTCTTTTGCCAGTGGAGTGAGTGTTCAACCAATTAGCATAAGTCCCCTCACCTCAGGGAAAATAATCTGATTTTGTTTAAAAAACACATTTCTCCCCCCCCCCAATTCTTTTTCAAAACCTTTGGCGCATTGTGTGTCTAGCTCTCCTATGACAACATGGCTGAAGTTGTACCTCTTTGCAGTGAGTCCCCTCTTAGTTAATTTCCCTGGGAGTTTCATGTTATTTCCATAAACTCCATTAAGTTTCTGCTAAAGCTCTTGATCTTTGGTTTCAAACTGTGCTTTTTCCACTTGCAAAGATGCTTGAAGTTTGAAGACATTACTTTTATTTGGTGCATATTCAGTTCCCTTCTCCTTAATGGTTTTTAAAGATTTTATTTTATTGTTTGAGGGAAGGTGAGAGAGAGAGAGAGAGAGAGAGAGAGAGAGAGAGAGAGAGAGAGAGAGAGAGAGAGAGAGAAAGAGAAAGGGGAAGGGCTCAGAGCAGTCTCCATAGTTGTACATCATTAGTTGTGACAGGATTTCATTCCACACAGGTGGATGTGGGGCCGTGTGGGGAGGGAACCAAACCCGGGGCCTCCTACATGGGCGGCAAGAACCTTCACCACCATCCTGGCAGTTACCAGTTGTGCCGCAGTTTAGCATATGGGGTTGCATGGGCCGGGGCTAGGAATCGAATCTTGGACTTCGTGATTGCAAGGCAAGCACCCAACTGCTGAGCTATCCCGGAATCCCACTGTAATGGTTTTTAAGGTATGTCTTGCCTGACAGTGTAAATCCATTTCTCCACAGCCTCTTGGCATCTGGTCTGCTGATTCACCTTCCTCCATGAAAGAGGCTGAGTTGAACTTTCAGACAGAGGCTGGATCTTCCTTTACCACTTAAAACTTGTTCCAGACCTGCCTCCAAGCGTTCAAACTTTTTTCTATTCCTAAGTTCACTTGGTCTTACATTCCTTCCCACTGATGCTGACAGTAATTCAGAGCTTTTAGGGGACCCAAGAGACATATAACAGGTGTTCGCCTACCTACCTGAATTCCAGCCCGAAGAACTCGTGAAGAGTCAGTGGAATAAGCAAAGCCTTGAACCTTCAAGGACTTGCAGTCCAACCATAAAACAATAAGCAAGGAAAGCACAATTCAAAAACGCTTAGTCTGGGAAACAATCTAAACCTCTATATATCTGAGAACTATTGGAACAGTGCCATTTTATCTTTGAACTTTGTCCACTCATTTTTGAAATATAATTGATATATAACATTGGTTTCAGCTGTACATGATGATTTGATATTTGTACGTATTGCAAAATGATCACCACAATAAGTCAGTCTACTTAATATCTGTCACCTCTTATATCTATAAAACGTTCTTTCTGGTGATGATTACTTTTAAGATCTGTTCTCTCAGTAACTCAAATATACAACACAGTGTTATTAGCTGTCATCACGATGCTGTACATTACATCCCCAGTATTTATTTTATAAGTGGAAGTTGTACCTTTTGAACCCCTGCACCCATTTTTCCCAACCCTCTCTGCCTTTGTCAACCCCCAGTCTGTCCTTTAGAGCAGTACAGCAGAAGTAATGCCCCCTTTTTAATGAGCTGGTAAACTTAAAAAAGGGTGTTACTTCTGCTGGACCCTGTATCTATGAGTTTGGTTTATTTGGGCTCTTACGTGTGTGTTTACATTCCTAATATGAGGGGCATTATACATATTTGTTTTTCTCTGATTTATTTCACTTAGCATAATGCCATTAAGACCCTTGCATGTTGTCGCAAATGTCAGGATTTCCTTTTTATGGTTGAATAATATTCCATTGCATATATACAGTATATGTATATGTGTGTGTATATACATTCATACACACATACATACATACATACATACATACATACACATGTGTGTATATAAGAAGGCTGTCCAGAAAAAAATCCACCCCTAAATGCCTCCATTTTTCATATTACATGGCTGGATACTTTCTGGACAGCCCTTGTATATACACAGTTGGCCCTCCATATCTGTAGGTTCATATCTGTAGATTCAACTGAGAAGAGAAAATACTATATTTTCCTGTGTGTAAAACATCCTCATGTATAAGACAACCCCTACTTTTCTAACCCAACATTAAGAAATTAATACAGAGTACTCCTGTGGTTAAGACAATCCCCAATTTTTGGTTTAATAATTTTAGACAAAAGTATCATCTTATAACAAGGAAAAATATGATGTTCTTTAAAAATATTACATTGTTGCTTACAATAGTACTCTTTTTCTTGTCGTTATTCCCTAAACAATACAGTTAAATATTGATAATGATGATCATGTATTTAACAAACTTTTATTATTAATAGCATTCAGTTGTGTTTATGTAAAGTCTAATTATCATACAGATCGCCAACTGATTGAAACATTGTTAGTGAGATTGTTGGGTTTCCTTTGATGCACTTAATTTCTTTTTTTTAAGATTTATTTTTATTTATTTCTTTTTAAAGATTTATTTATTTATTTATTTATTTATTTGATAGAGACAGAGAGAGACAGAAGAGGGAGGGCCCAGAGCAGCCTCCATAGTTGTATGTCATCAGTTTTCAACATGATTTCATTCCACACAGGTGGGCAGGGGCCGTGCAAGGCGGGAACCGGGCTGGGGGCCTCCCTCAGGGGAGACACACCCCACAGTTCAGCATATGGGTTCATACAGGCCATGGCCAGGATTCAATCCTTGGTCCCCAACTCTGCAAAATTAGTGCTTAACCGCTGAGCCATCCTGGCTTCCCCAAAGATTTATTTTGTTGTTTGAGAGAAGGTGAGAGAGAGAAGGGGGATGTGCCCAGAGCCCATAGTTGTACATCATTACTTGTGACATGGTTTCATTCCACACAGGTGGATGTGGCGCTGCACAGGGCAGGAACTGAACTAGGGGCCTCCCACATGGGAGGTGAGAACCTTCGCTGCTGAGCCATCTCAGCAGTTACCAGTTGTATCACAGCTCAGCATATGGGTTTTGCGTGGGCCTGGGCTGGGAACTGAACTCCAGACCTCACAATTACAAGGCAAATGCTCAATTGCTGAACTATCCCAGTATCCTCCCAAAGTTCAGGTTTTTAATTGACTCAATTTTGTTGGTTCCTTTGCATACAGTGATTGAGCTGTTGTGAAGTCCCAAGTTGAATTTGTTTATTTCTAGAAAAATATCTAATATATATATTAGACCGTGAAGCCAATCACTGTCCTGAAACTTTGGAGCAAGAGGGAAATGATGGTCTTCAAATAATACTTGGACTTTGTGGATGCTGGGACAGCTCAACAGGTTGAGTGCTTTCCTTGCAACTGCAAGGTCCAGGGATCAAATCCTAGCCCCAGCCCGTGCAAACCCATATGCTGGACTGCAGCGCTACTGGTAACTGCGGGGATAGCTTGGCGGCAAAGGTTCTTCCCACCCATGCAAGAGGCCCCAGTTCAGTTCCCACCCCATGTGAACCCACATCAACCTGTGTGGAATGAAACTACATCACAACTAATGATGTACAACTATGGAGACTGCTCTGGGCCCTCCCCACTCCTCTCTCTCTCACCTTCTCTCAAATAATAAAATTAACCTTAAAAATACTTTATGTCTAAGTTCAAACATCCGTGTAAGTACTTTGTCATGTGATAGCCACCTTACCTCTGTATGCAAAAGTAATGTGTTGTAATGCAGTTCATTTCTTTACAAAGCACTTCAAAAAATCTGGAGTTTCGTGGTTGTGACTTAATAAAATTTACAACCTTCGCAGCCTCATCAAGAACATCTTTCAGCTCACTAGGAAGAGGCTTGGATGCAAGACTTTGTGAACATAACAGTGCCTCTGGGGTCCATGGGGAGCTACTTTAATTTGGCTGCATAGGCCTATAAAACAACCTGACGTAGGCTTGCCTCCGTCAGTACATATACCACAACACTTGACCAACTAATGTCCTTTTTTTTATTTTTATTTTTTTAATTGTTTTTGACAGAGACAGAGAGAGACAGAGACAGAGAGAAGGGGGAGGGCTCAAAGCTGTCTCCATAGTTGTACGTCATTAGTTTTCAACGTGGTTTCATTCCACACAGGTGGGCGGGGGCCACGCAGGGCAGGAACCAGGCTGGGGGCCTCCTGCATGGGAGGCACGCCCCCTTGAGCCAGGGGCCGAACCGGGGGTCAAGGGCTGAACCAGGGGTCAAGAACCGAACGGGGGGCGGGAAGCACACCCCAGTTCAGCATGTGGTTCCGCCTGGGCTGAGGCTGGGATTCGATCCTCAGGCCCCGGCGCTGCAAAGTGAGCGTTTAACTCGCTGAGCCATCCGGGCTTCCCCTCAATGTCCTTTTCAATGAAATAACCATTGATTGCATTAAAAATATCTTCACCTGTGGTATGCTCTGTCAGTGGGTAACAAAGCAGCAGGTTTTCCTCAATTTCATTTCCTCTCAAGTGCCTTGCAATGATGAGCAAAACAGATAAACCAGCAACATCTATACGTTCATTGACCTGGATGGAAAAGAATTTACTTTTTCTAATTCTATCTACTATGACAGCTTCAACATCATCAGACTTTCCCTGAATTCTTTGAGACATTGTATTGTTTTTTTTTAAATTTATTTTTTATTGTTTTTGACAGAGAGAGAGAGGGAGATACAGAGACAGAGAGTGAACTGAACTGGGGGGGACTCCCCAGTTCAGCATATGGTTCCGCACGGGCCAGGGCCGGGATTCGATCCTGGGTCCCCGGCGCTGCAAAGTGAGCGCTCAACCCACTGAGCCATCCCGGCTTCCCCTACATTGTATTGTTTGAAAAAGAGATAGTATTGATTTTGCGGACACGTTCTTCCCCAAACATACAAAAAACGGTATCCTTAATGCAAGGAGAAATTAAATCTTCAGGTGTGGTGTGGCTTTTACCACATTTAGCTATGTGATAAGCAATACGGTATGAAGCCTCAACTGCATTCTCATTATCTTTCTTTCCTGATGTCATCTATAAAATAACAGTTGGATGCTTTTCTAAGCATGGAAAATGTATTTCTTTGTTTTCATACATAGGATGTTCAGTTTCTAAATGTCGCATGAGTAGAGAGGGTTTCATGTAACCGTTGGATGTTTCCCCACACACAACACACAAAGGCTAGGACAATCATCCCCTACAAATGAAAACCCGTATTTAATATACTCTTCAGAGTATTTCCTTTTCTTCTGTGTAGTATCTGAGTCACACACCTTCTTACTATCTCCCATGGGTGTACTCAGAGCTGTGGACAGGTGTTGAGAGGTACTTGGTGACAGGTTATAATTCACATCAAATTTTGTTTTTTTAACCATTCCTGTTTTTAACCGGCTGATCCATAACTGATACAATTAAAAATCAGTGATAACTGAAACTGTTAAATATTAAATAAAAAAACTACTTGAAAAGAATCATGATTAAAGACAATGCACTTACTTAGACTCAGTCAATAACTAAATTGATCAAATAGTCTGGCTTTGGATGTATTTATGTTTGAGAAGTTCTAGAAACATCACCAATAGTGATACTGTGTGTAATCATTGGTAGAAGAGTAGTTGGAGGAAGGGTTCATAGCCACGCCCTCAGCAATCATCATTCATTAATGTGATCTAATTTTGAAGTGTCTCCATTATCGGCGATTCAAACTTAACATTTATTGTTCCATAACTAACATTTTCCTTTTTATTTGTATGTTTTGGTTTTTTTGTTGCCATTACTAATTATTTTTCACGGACTCCTGAGGAGCCCAGCATGTACCCCCAGGGGTGTGTACCACAGCTGGGGAACAGATGCTGGAGGATGAAGTGGAACAGGAGTGCCTTCCTAGCAGTCTAAGGTTTCCTTGGCTGTGCGGCCTCATTGCCCACCACAACCTCCAGGCCCAAAGCCCCTCCCCCGCTCCTGAGCCCACCCATTTTGCAAGGCCCAGAGCGTTCTAGTTCCTCCATGAAGCACCCCAACAGTCTGGTCTCTGCCTCTCAGAGGCCCTCCTTTGCAGCCTTGTCTGCCTTGCTCTCCTCTGCGTTCCAGACTCTGAGCTCATCCGCCCCCAGCAGGAGGCTGGCAGAGCCCAAGGGCGGCCACCTCCCAGCCCCGCCTGGCCATGCAGGCCAGGGCTCACTGAACTTACAACGCACACTTGTAACATGTCATAAACTTCAGAAATGTAAAAAATCCATTCCTCAAGTAACAGTGTTCTCACAGAAGGCAGGAAAAAGACAGGGGTGACCAAGGTGGCCCTCTAGGTGATGTGACAACAGCAGTGTTCCCACAGACAAGCCACCTGAGCACTGACCTGGAAAGGGAGGGGCGGTAGGGCTGCGGCCGCCTGTCAGTCTCTCTATATCCAAGTTATCGGCTAAGTCCTCTCCCAGGGAGATTACCCGTAGTTTTAAATCCTGCTGAGTCTTTCTACCCCTGGTAAGATGATAATAAATTGCAACTGTTTAATTGAACAAATTTAATAAAAATGTAAAAGAATGATTTTCTATTTCAGTTTCCCATTTCATAATCAAAGAGCACATATGTAGCCTTTATACATGACCAAGCACCAACATTAGTGCTTATTTGCTAGGAGGGGTTTTGTAAACAGATGTGTTCCAGGACTCTACCCCTCTGTACTGGGGTCGAAGGGTAGCCGATGCTGCTGGGTTCCTCTAGCACGTCTAGGTAGCTGGCATAACCATCAGGATGTCCCAGCACATGGTCCCGAGAACCTGGGATCTTCCACCCGAGGAGGCGGCACAGCGTAGAGCAGAACCACGGCCCCTGGCATCCTAATTGGTGATGGTAGAAGGGAAGCGACTCCACCTTGGTGTTCAAAGTCAGGGCTCTCAATGTGGTCCCAGAGAAATTACCTTCCCGGGAGGACAGAGAAGGGCTGGGGGAGAGGGCAGAACAGGTTTTGTAAACTTATGGGTACATGCGTACTAGTGCCGTGTCTCCTGCCAGACAGTCACTGCCCAGAGCTAAGGCACAGGTATCACCACGGCTGCTCCCATTGGTGGGCTTGTCCCTCCAAGCTTCCCTAACACACAGGATGAGAGTGCTCAGTCCTGCCGGCCTGCCCTCTGCTGCCTCCTGGGAGCTGAGATGAACCAGCTCTTCAGGTCATTGGTTATCAGGAGCAATGGGTCTCACAGAGCCCGTCTCAGCGGCAATGTGGCCAGAAGACACGCACTGGCTAAAATATAGTTTAGCAACACAATATAAAAAATGGATTAAATTTCTGAGACAGTTTATTTCTTCCTTGCAAGAGATGGGACTGCGCCCTTTCCTGCCCTGGTTAAGGCAGCCCTTTCAGGCTGAGGGGCCCTAGCCCAGGGGCTCCTGAAGATTCTGGCGGGTGGTGGGTGGGGGCATCACATCACAGTAGCTGAAGATGTAGCCATCCAGCACGGCTCCCTGAGAGATGCCATCGAGGCCGGGATCCTCCAAAGTTCTGGTGGTGTCCCACGTGCCTCTCCTCTCCAGTGTGGCGTGGAGAAGTTCCCGGATTCTCTGGTTTTCCTTGGAGGTAGATTCCCAAACAACTTCAAGCTCGCCTTCCATTGCTCTGAAAGAAACGAAACAAAGGAAGAGTTTAAGACAGCACAAGTAGGGGAAGCCGGGATGGCTCAGCGGGTTAAGTGCTCGCTTTGTAGCCCCGGAGCTCAAGGATCGAATCCCAGCCCTGACACATGTGGACCCATATGCTGAACTGGGGTGTGCCCCGAGTTTGGTTCTTGCCGGGGCCTATGCAGGAGGCTCCCGGGCCAGTTCCTGCCCTGAGCAGCCCCGCACCCACCTGTGGAGTGAAACTATATGGAAAATCAATGCTGTCAACTATGGAGACTGCTCTGGGCCCTCCCCCTTCTCTCTGTCT